>JAZGTN010000305.1:0-183389 GCA_037783415.1 Leptasterias polaris | reverse complement strand
ATTTCAAATAATGAGGTTCGGTCCATGAACTGAGATACAAAACCTCTTGCATATAAACATAATTTGTCTTTGCAGGATTTTTAACTTAGAACGTGAACTATCTGTATTTACCAAAGATCACAATTTTGCTCTATGGTAAAATTAAGGTGGGATTTGGTCTCGGTGG
Organism: Leptasterias polaris; assembly: GCA_037783415.1. NCBI lineage: Eukaryota > Metazoa > Echinodermata > Asteroidea > Forcipulatida > Asteriidae > Leptasterias > Leptasterias polaris. The sequence goes on along the minus strand of JAZGTN010000305.1, from coordinate 183,223 downwards.
AAGTATAACGATACTTTTATGCAGGTCAAACCGTGCCAAACTCACCGAAAGTGCCCTGACAACACAGTCACATCTTCAACGATGGTTTGGCACTCAAAAGTTTCAACATTGGAGGTGATTTGGCAAGGAATGGTACATTGACCCGAGTCAGGGTACCCTACAAAAAATAAACGAAACTCACATTTTTCTAGATGTTAATGTTTTCATATTTTTCTGTTTCACATTTTCTATCTATGGTAAAAAAAAACCTTTATGGCAAACTTAAATGGCACTCGAACAGTTCTCTTGCATGTAATTCACAGAATTAAATCTCAAACTTGTATTCCGTCAGGGATACTGTATCCAAATAAGCTAAAATCAATGGCATATCGTTTTTGAAGCTTCTGGATTTCGGCAGATGTCAGCTGAGAGAAATAACGAAGCATCCTCTGGGAGCTACCGGTGGGGTTGGTGGAGGCAGGATACTCTTGGTCCAATCGTGCGTTTTCGATGACCACATTTGCGTCTTCGATCAGAGTACTATAGTTTCCTAATATGTCATAGTGTATCATGCATGGATGACACTCGCTGTACATCTCCGCCCAATGAGGTTCAAGAACTCGATTCTTGGGGTCACTGACGAACCGGACAAACTGCTGAAAAGTCACATACAATGTCCCGTCTTTCATCAATCGTGGATTGTTCCTAAATGTCTTTTCACCATATCGTATGATACTGGGGCCTATTTCTTTCCTGAACTTCGTACTACTTGGGTAGTCCATTTCAAACTTATCAATGTAAGCTGAGACAAGTCGCTCAAAGGGATGCCGTACGAACATGAATTTTTGGTATTCATTCAGCATACGTTTTGCTTGGGTGATGGGATATGAACTTAAGAGACGCATGTGCTTATCAGTTTGCAAATGGGTCATTCTTTGTTCGATGTCTTTTGCAGAGGGGAAAAGCCCTTTTGCAACGAGGAATATCCGCTTCCAGTTGGTGCACCCAACCTTAGGGATGTAGCAGTAGATTAGCTTATGTGAATCAAGGACTAAGAGGTGCGAGAGTGAGGGAAGAGTTTGTGGACTTAGGTTGAAATTTACTGAAGGACTCGTCTGCATGTTTTTCAAGTCAGAGCATGTCTCCTGGACACGACGTTGTCGGTCGTCTTGCTCACGCCACCAACGGCAGGATTTATCACAATGCGTCGTAACAAAATGGTCGACCACAGGGGAGCGCATAGTGTTCATTTGAACTGGGGGTCTTACTGTTTGTGGTTCTTGATTATGTTGCACCGCAGGTAAATTAGGACGGTGTAGTTGAAGTGACTTCAAACCACTTGCCACTGATAGGCTTAGCTCTTCCTCTGGTTCATCCTGAAACATGAAACAACAACAACTTAACAACAACCATCGCAGAAATGCATATACTCTCTAAAACTGTGACAGCACAAACTGTCACATATTAAAATGCCATGGAGAGTGTCCATAAGAGTCACATTAACGTCCACACACTTCCTCCACTAGTCTTGATTGGCGACGTTCACAAACATCTGGCTCAAAACGAACTGATGCAATTTCGAAGGCTAGCCCAGTCTCTCTGAGCCAGTCGATGTTGAGCCCCCTACCGGTGACGAACACACAAAACAGCGCCGTCAATCAAGACTATTCCTCTACTGGATGTACATATATTAGTTTAATATTCAATAAATACAAATGCATACTGTGCATTTAATGATTCGATCTTTCAGAACATTGCTGTGAAAAACGAAAACCTACAGCGAGTCTTGATATTAACACTAACGAAAAAAAAAAAAAAAAAAAAAAAAAAAAAAAAATGTCACACTCGATTCCAAATAAAATACGGTCAGTTTTCCTTCTATCCGAGTTTCATTCCCCTCCAAGTTCTATTGTGTGATACTCACCAGATCTGATGACGATTTAATTTGGACTCCAGATGGGTTCATCTTAAATACACTCCCGTGCTGATGATCTCGAGCTGTGTCACTTCTATCCATCAACCAGTCTTCCCCCGAATCCTCAGGTAACTCTTGGAGCCGTGAACCCGTCCCCAAGTGCTTGAGCTTCTTCACGATATGGTTGACCCTTGTCTGTGTCCGTTCCTTGGATTTATTCTGCTTTGCAGTTGCGTAGGATTGTTTACCTCCAGTAAAGGACGAATGTATATCTAGAAGACAAAACGAAGATAATCCGTTCTGTATCACGGTACTCGTACATACTAATCGTAGCCTCATATTACATGACTTTTGAACCCACTACAATAATAATCCAAGGTAAAGTACGAAAACACAATAGATCTCTAACTCTTTTATCTTACTGGTTATAGATAGGTATTATTGTCGTTGTGAAAAAAATACATATAAAATACACCGAGTAATTTCTTGAGAACAAAGAAGGCCTACTTAAAGCAAAAATTATTTTTGACGTGTTCAGAAGGGCAAGATAAATAGTTCACGAGGCACAACAATTACTATAGTATAAGTTTATAATAATAATTTTAGTATACTGTTTAATCTACAAAACAGTAAGCATCCTTTAAATGTTATTTCAAAGACGACGGACCATGTTTGTCCGGATGGTGTGGTTCAGAAATCATCCACAAAACAGTGTTGCAAATTTGGGCAAAGGCTGTACTGAATTTGTTCTACAGTATTTCGACTACAGCCCAGGCTGAAACTGAATACCGTTTATTCATTGCACTCACCCAATTCATAAGCCCTCGATGACGCCCTGTACATGCTGTAGCCGCCACTGTAGAGCACCACCATACCCGCTACCATAACAGCTAAGGCGATAAAACATTTAAAAAGGCTCGAGTAAGAACAATGTTTATTAGTGATGAGCTCCAATCTTGGCCGCCGTGCTGTAGCCATTTGAACATCTTTAAGCGTTGAACTCAAGGAACATGGTGGCATTTCCTTCTTGCGTTGTTGTGGGGTGTCAGAAGGAACACATCACATTCAAACATATTTGTTTACTCATGGCTAGCCAAGTAAGGTGTGCTGTTATTGTAAACATCCAAGCTCCTCAACACACGGAATATCTACAGTGTACACGTACATGTGTACATGGTACAGTCAGATGTACATGTACATGTACATGTACACACAGCTACAGGATAGTCACGGAAGCTTCACTCGTTCTTCGAAGAACGAGTGAGGGTCAAAGAGCACTTCGGTTTCCAGAGAGTTTGTAGACTTTACCAAGTCGTTTATGTACTCGGTGTCATCACGTAAAAATCATCAAAACCTATTCGGAAAAGAGTTTCGTTGCGTTTGCTTTTAGTTCTCACCATGCATTGACTATCAGTGAAGTTGAGTTGTTTGTATTATATGTTACTTGTCGTAATGAACATATCTTAACCAAACAGCCCAAGTGCACACAAAAATATACAAAAAGTGTTTGACAAGTCTAATGTATACATAGTCCAAGAGGTTTGTGTTTCGCTTTTCCCCTACTGTCGGTATAAAACTATAACTTAATTGCATCAAAAATGTAACTTTTCGAAGCTCAGTATAAACTTAAATTTTGTAAACTATAGTAATGGGATCATCCAAATACAATGATGTACTCTTCTTTGCTTGAAACATAATTTCCTCAAAAGAGTTTAAATTTCTTAATAAATAAAAATTTAATAACGGAAATGTCTGCACGCAAAGTAATTGTCTTGTTTACAGGGAAAGGTTTGGGACGACCCAATCCACCCCCCTAAGCAGCACCCAGAATATTTATACCTCTTGAGCGTTTTTGGAACCGTTGAAGCCTGTACGGCACCCAACAAAGGCTGAGTTATAGCTTCGCGCAGTCGTAGAGTCGCTACCATTGTATTCCTCTTCGCTCCAGTGGAGATTTTACCAAGGTCATGCGAAGGGACCTCTTTTAGCTAGCTGTCGTCGAATAGTGTGTACACAAACAGCCTGTACTGGATACTTTGGTTGATGGCATGGTGCAGTATGTATTTTCCCCCATCTAGTAATTGATTTGTGAATGCATACTTCAAGACAATATCCGCCAGATACAGGGTAAGTTCACTTGATTTGTGATTGCATCTTATTAAATCATAAATTGAGACGTATTCAAACGAAACGTCGGCGTATCAACTGTGCTCTAATCTATGGTTGTGCGGAGAGTGGGTGGGATGAAAGTCTATGGAACACGTAAAGGTGAAATCATTTATATATTGATGAATACGTCGTATATACAACAACACAACACAACACCAGTTGTGACCAAGGCCCATCATTGGCGATGGGAGGGATGGGCGTGTTGAACAAGTAACCAACGTTATAATGTTAAATTGTTTGATCACATTGTTACAATTTGTTTGCTTTGTTTTATAATCATTAAAATGGCAAAACGTCCTGTCAGACTGCATTTTAAAAGAAAGGTAATTAATTTTGTGGAAGATTGAAACCAACGTCCATCCTCTTTCAATATGAATAAACACAGCATGCAAACATTAAATTGATTTAAAGTTCGGTGGTCAGTTGTAGTGAAAAGAACGAAACGGCGTATTGTTTGTATGTGAGCAATCATATTGGGCTCATTTTGATGTGTTGATTTGTGGGCCTTCAAATGCAAATTTCTCGACTTTGACATTATACAGTCTTGCAGATAAAAATATTTCTCTACTGGAGATGGGGGGTTGGTCTGTCCTTGCTCTATGGTATAACCATGGAGGAAGGGAATACATCCTCCATGGTATAACTGGCAGTGAACTTTGTATAACCAGATACAAAGGTTTGAAACTAATCCTTTTGTTTCGAAAATTACCAACCCTGTACTTTGTCATAATGAATATAGTTTCAGATTATTCCCTTTTTTTACAAATACATGTTGCGGCCTATTATGTCAGTTTTGGGGTCTCTAGATTGTGCTCATGCAGAACTAAAAACTAAAAGTGGTTTGCAAAATTGTAAGACTACAAACAAAATGCACTGGCTAACTAAGACTAGAACTTCAACATCTTCAAAGAGGAAACTTGTTATGACCTCTTCTAGATCTAACCAAACCGAGGCTTGAGGGAAAAATAGACTGGCACCCATTATCAAAAATAACCGGGAGTCATCTTTAGCATAGGGTACGCGACGAAGATAGCTGTAAGATGACTGATATTAATAAGGTGTATAAAACATAGTGTACGCAAAGGCGAGCCACTGCATAAACATTGTCCAAGTGGTGATGTGTCCCGTCAACTTTTAAAGACTTTGGAGTTGCACACGATTTTGAATGACTGTGAAATGGAATGTAAACGAATTCTCCCCATAAACAAAAATAAAACTAGTTGTGTGCCTCATTTTCGCTGTATACAGGATTCTTGCATAATCGAAGTTGGCTTCTGGAATAAGCGTTCACTTTCATAAATAACAAAACGCAAGAAATGCACTACGGGTGTATTCTATTTCATTTGAATGTATTTATTCAAAGTACACATGTGCACAGAAAGTATACCGTGTATGAAGTTCATCATATATCGGTTGACAAAGCTAGTTTACACTCCCTGTGTAATTTTGAGTTTTGTAAATAAACGCCTGGCATGCTTTGTTTTGTTATTGAATTAACCATCTCGTTGTTTGTATTATGTAAATGTCACATGATTGATACTATTCTAACCGTAGCATTTTAGCAACCTTCCCTCGCAAGTAATTATCGGAGTCCAATTAAAACCTGTCTCCCATTGAAACGTTGACAGATAAATTATTTACGCAGTTACAGCAATATAATAAAGAACGTTGTATCTCGTTAATTATGAGTTGAGATATGGGCGATGCATCATCTGGGTTAGGTGCAGACCCCCGTAATGGCTTACGCATGACCGGCACATTGGAATTCGCTGCATTCCTTGTGTGGATTTACGATCAGGCTAGAAATGACCATGGGGGCCATCGGTGAAGACTTAAGCTTCTCAGTCTGTGACGTAGACCTGCCGAGGGTCTCTATCCATTTGCAGAACCGTGAAGATTTCGCATAATTTCATTGCCCAATCATTACGAAAACGAGGCAGCCAGAGAAAAGGACTTCATTTTTGTCATAGGGGCCCAAACAAAAATGTTCACGGCTAAATTAAATATTTGTCGACGTATCCGCGTGAAAGGCGGTGAGTGTTTTAAAAACGACCTGCAAATATGCAAACATCTAGGTTATTGAACTTGTTTAATTTTCTCCCAAAAGCTTCAAACATTTTTCCCCGTTGGGGAGTACGTATAAATGCAAACGCTACAAGCCTTCAAATGTGAAATTGTTGGTGGACGAAGCTTCACCATAGGGTGCCACTTACTTGAAGTTACTACAAACCCTGGTTTCCTGGGAGTATTTTTTAACTGCCACTGCTTCAAACCTTCAAACCTATAGAGTTCAAAATTGTGCATGTCTTTCAAGCTAGCCAGCAATGTGTGTTGTGTTTTCTCAATCACGATGCAATCGAAATACCTTTACTTTGTATACAGTGCACATTCTCGAGGAGGGACCGCCGTTGAAAAGTTATGGTGATGTAAATAATTTGGGGAAATAATATTACACGCGAGGTCATGTTAAAACAGCAGGGTTGGAAACAAGGTCAGAGGTGAACAACGTCTTTTTAGGCCAAGGGCTTGCGCATGCGTCAGGTCCACTGCGCATGTATACGCTCGCAAACGTAAAAGCAGCATGTTGATTGGTCCATGGTTCAAATGTGCGTTCAGCCTCTTGTGCAATAGACGCTTAAGGCAGTGTATATCATCACTTGGTGCATCCCAATTCCCATCATCAGCCTTAAATAACAAACCTGTGAAATTTGGGGCTCAAATGGTCATCGAAGTTGCAAGAAAAAAATGAAAAAGAAAAACAAAACAAACAACCATGTTGCATAGAATTGTGTGCTTTCAGATGCCCGAGAATGGCTTCATGCATTTAGGTTAAAAACTACCTCTTTCTCTAAAATTACATTACCTCAAAGGGTGTCGTTTCCAACAATGTTTTATAGAATCAACACTCTCCAGTGCTTTTACCTAGTAATTTTTATAGTAATCAATTTTTGGAGTAATTACCAAAGGTATACCCTCCCTTTAAAGGGTGTGTACAACACTGGTAACTGTCAAAGACCAGTATCCACACTTGCTGTGACCGAACATGAAATAACAAACCTGTGAAAGTTTAAGCTCAATCGGTCTTCGGAGTCATGAGAAAACAGTGAAAAACCTCATTATATGTTTTAACTTTTTTTCAAACATCGGATTTTATCCTGCAGGATAAAGACTATTGTTTTACTAATTTCCAAAAAACTATGACATTTAAAACAAAACTTTTTCAAGGGAAGTTTTCCACCATGACCATCTTTATACCATGTAAGTTATGTGCAAATCTGTGAACATTTATATTTTCAATATTACCAATGTTGTACACACCCTTTAAACAGATAAAAACACAGATGGATTTACAGTTATCATTACATGCTTGTCACATACAATTTCAGAACTCCGAATGTTTTGCTACCCTTTATTCATTGTGTATTGTAATGTAACTTGCGGTTTTAGTTGGTGACTGTTGAAACATTTAAAAAGGACCAGAAAAGGATTGATTGTTGACAATGCAATCAAATAAAACCAGTTTTGTTAATATTGCTTGATGTCATATTTGTATACATTATAATTATAGCCCTTGTTTATAAAATTAAAAAAAGAAAGAATTAAACTACCGTTCGGCTCATTGCCTCGCGTATTGATGTCTCAATTTTCACAGAACGTCAAATCTTGCCGAGGGACTGCCTGAGTTCAATATAAAAGTTAGTTATTCAAATTAATATCATGTTTTTTCAATATATATTAAATCCTTAGCATTTTGTTTATGTCTGTTGAAGGTATTCTGTTATGTATTTGTCGTTGGTTATTTCGGCACTATTGCCGGCACCATCTTTATAAATTATAGCGTCATTGTTCGGCACATGTTTATGACCCCCTTACGGCACAATGTCTGAAAGGGACTGTATGCGTTTGGTAATCACTCTTAAAATGAATGGCAATAAAAACCTATTGGTTAGAAGCCTACAGCAGCTTTCAATGGTATAAAGCATTTTGAGAAACGTTTCTGTCAGATACGCTTCTCAGATTGTGTATTCCTAGTAGGGATTTTCCTTCCTGCGTGGACATACTCGCTCCGGATTCTCGGCAATATCTCAAAAACGCAACCTTTTGAAATGAAAGTTTCACAGGTTAGTTTTATTGTATACATCAACATTTATATAGGATTAAAACAATAGACAATCGAACGATTTCAAAAACCAAATGTATACTTTGCCTTTAATACATTTGATTTTCGGAAACTCGCTTTAAACGTACATTTAATGCCATTACTTGCGTGCTTCATTGTTATCATTTACGACCCAATATTTCGTGAAATGAGCAGACTGACCAAATTATGAAGAAATAGTATTTTTTTCAAGAGCAGAGGTTATTAAAAATCCCCCACGGGTAGAAATTGCCGTAAGTGTTGAAAATTGTTCACTACGTATAATTTGTTCATTATAAATAAATTTAGAGATTAACATTTCTTCTGCATAACCAGATGGAAATTTAAAGATCTAAACAAATCGATGGCTCTTTAAAATCAGATTGGAATTTTAGAAAAGTAGTCTAGGTCCCACGTTAGCATTTCTGTTTTCAAGAACGACTCCCACTCTTCGGCCCAACCCCCCTGCTTTGCGATACCAGTAATGTTGTTTACACCATTCAGTGTAATATTTGTTCTGGCCTTTCGATTTGACCTCCGTCTGCTGGTAGGTATAAAGCGATTGCGGGCTACTGCAGTCTACCGTGTGAAGGCGAGGCCTTGGTCTGTGTTGAGATTTAATGACGCATGGAAACAAATGAAGTCATATTTCAGCATTGGAAACATTGGAAGTTTCATAAATCTATGCACAGAGTTTCTCTGGCCAAAGCAGTGTAGAACATACTGTGACCTCGAATGATATATTATTCAAAACTGTAAGGAATATTTATGTAATAACTATGGATCATGGAATATTGTGTTCAATATTTACTTTGGTAACACTACTGGCGGGAAATCGTCTCAAAAGGAAATATTAGCTGTAATTACCAATGGCATAATAATAATTATACTATTAATACTTGAACTTTGAACAAAGACAGGAACATAAATACAGGCGTAGTTTCCTTGTTAAACTTCCAGCCAAGTCACATGCATTTCAAGGTGAGCTTACCCTGGTCGTCGATGACCCCCTTCTTGTACTCCCGTTGACCCGAGTGACCTCAGTGTATCCGTATCGTGAGAAACTTTCCCCCAAACTAGGGACCTTGGTAAACACGCACCCATGATGTTGGAGGGCTTAGTGAAAGTCTATGCAACATTACATGATGATTGAAAAGAACTTGATGTGATCTTGAACGCCATACACCCTTGTGATTGTGAACCTTGGAATTTGAGATTTCAAAATAAATTCCTTCGGTTCAAACTTCTAGACTAAAAGTGAAGGACAAAATAGGACCTTAGGGGATTGGGACTGAATGCCGGGGAATGAAAAATTGTAATAAAGGATGCCCCTGGAGTGGAGAGACAGTGATCGTGGTGATGTCAAACTAATGAGAATCATGTGGTCTACATAAATGGAGTACCGGTGAATAATGCAATATTGTACTTTGTATAATAGTTCATGATGAAATGATAAACTGTCTTATACCAGGGCAGTGGTATTCCGAGTGTTGGTTCTAGATGTACATGTACCAGAAGGGACAGCCGGGAAGTTGTGGTGGTAACTGTCATGTGATTGCTGGCTTATGCCTATAGCCCCCCCCCCCCCCCCCCCCCCACCTATGGAGCGTAGTTTTTTAGCATTTTATGTAATAAGTATAGTATTAATGTACGAAAATGTACAGTGATTGCTGTTGTTGCTTTCTATGGGGTTTGTTCTTTCATGTTTTTCCCCCTTGTTCTGTGTATTACTTTTTCTACAGGGCCCCCAGGGAGAACAGTGTTTTGATACTGATGGGGCTACCCTGTATAAATAATACTTAATAATAATAATAATAATAATAGTGATATAGGCTACCTTGTGACACTCGCACCGAAAAAGTTTGCGTTAGAAAAAAAATATTCTTCAGTTTCTTGGTAACAAATATAGTGTGCAGAATACAGTATTCGACTTGAAAAGAAACATTGACTAACTCATAATTCATGATTTCAGGCCTAACTTTTTCCCTGGGATTGTCGAGTTGTTGATACATTGAATGATCTTTCCTCTTTTATTGCTGCAAAATGCCCTTCCCCATTGATTGCTATATTAAACCATTCCTTGCTAGTCCACTGTAGTGTTAAGAGTCACCAAATGACATTTGCAAACTCGAAGGAGGCGAACGCGGGTGACGACCCCATGTCATCTTCCCGTGGCTACCCCATAACCCCAACGAGGGAAATTTGAGCAAATGATGCTGGCATAATCTGTTTAGTATCCCATGGTTGACCTGGCCTCAGCACAGTGGTATGTACATGTACAACAGTACATGTACATGTAAATAGCATCACGTTGCGTACAGCACCAGGTGCTGATATCAACGGAGCCAGTGAATAAAACACATCTATTATGTCGCATTCAAATAAATAAATATCGTGTGTATCGAGTGATCCTTAAATTACTTATGCGGGACAGGTGTGTGCTAAGACCCATTGGTATGCAATTGATGTAGAATTCTATGCTTCAATTTTATTTCACTTTTTTATTAGAGAGCGGAATGGGTGTAGTCTCAATTCCCCCCTCTGTTGTTTAATTGATTCTGTATCAAATTCAAATCAGGGAATCGAGACCCATGGTTATTTCGATGAGAGGAATATTACATGTAATATTATGTACTTTATGTGAATGACATTTGGAAATAAATGAAGCAGGCATTAAAGTAAGGTTTTTTTTAGAAAATGTAGTCGTACTCACCACTGGTACTCACGCAAAAAGTGTTGTGAAGATTGAACGTGTAACGTAGTACAATCCGCCATGGAATGCATTTTTGAGAATGCTTTTCATGATATTAAATGTACTGTACAGGATTGATTGAGCTGACAAAATAGTCGCAGACAGTGTTTTTGTAGTGTGGTCAACCACATACATGACATAATAATCCTATGAAAATTTGGGTTTAATCCGTTTAATGTGTGTCTGGAGAAATATAGTATAAAAAAGAGCTCCGTTTTCAGCATTTAGGGCATAAACACATTGTCCTTAGTAATGGTGTAACAACCGCAATCAGCTGTTGCATTTTTGTTAAATGTTTTCATTTACAGTTTTCTCGAATATGACTTATTTTCAGAGGGAAAAATAGCACAGAAATGTTTTTCTTGTAGTAGAATTCATAATCAGTAATAAGTCAGACTAAAGCTGAGAAAGATTAAAGGAATGTTATTGGCCCAATGACCAGGGCACTAATGTAAAGAGCATTGAGACGTTATTGTGAAATGCGCTATATAAGAACTAGTTATTATTATTATTATTATTATAAAGCAATGTTTGTAATTCTTACCAATCCTATCATATGAACATGTATATCTTATGCCGAAGAAAGGCTTTTTACAGAAGGTATTGTCTTTAGCCTTAACAGTTTCATCTTTTTATTGTTTCACAAAACCAGTAGCATAACCACATCGAAAAGTGGGGGTGTGGGGGGAGGTGGGGGTGGAGCCCCCGCTCGGAACCCGTGTCCCCTCTCTTGCCCCCCCCCCCCCCGCACAAATGAATGGTCCAATGAAATACCCCCAAACTATGTCACTGCCCCTGCTTGCACCCCCAGAAAGTGTCTGGTTGCAACACTTTAAAAAACAGAGGTGATATTTCTTCACAATCAATCGTTTAGATTAGATTATTGAAGGCAGTTAGAGAATTACTTTTCTGACATTGATTTAGAAAAACAAATTATTATTATATTTTACCTGACTCGCATTCTCCCCTAGATTTCCATTGTTTTGTTTTGTAACATCATTTTTATTTTGACGCAGTATCTCTCGGCTCTTATGAAGTAACTATTTAACTCCATTCAATAACTTTGTTCTCTTGATCAAAACAGGTTACGTTGGGAATAGAACCAGATACGGAATCACAATGAATGGAACGAAAGGTATATATACATTCTGTTCAAACAGATACAAGCTAGAATGACCATTTATACGATGTAATATCCATACGTCATTGACATAGCCATTCCCCACGAATATCAAATGTCCCAATATAAGTATTGACGGGAGATGGTGCTCTTCAATCGCCAAATTTAAGCCGCAATTTATAGACCGGGAATTAGTTATTTTGAGTTGTGAGTTTCACTTTCGTTTTGAATGGACCGTTTCATTATAATTAGCACTGTACTTGATTAGAGACGCTGATATGATCAGTCTGCGAAACTTCTTCTTATAAAAGACAATGATGTGGAACTTTCCATGGCTTAAACCTTATTTTTAAAAAAGTATTAATTTTGCAATAGACTGTGCAAGTCTCGCGCACATTCGACCTTCCGGGACCATAGTGGTCCCAACCATATGGAGTTTTACGTTGGCGAGATTTTTTTTCGTCAACTATTTTAGTTTAACGTAGGTAATGACCTAGAAAAATATACATGTTGTTCGGAATGTAATACTAAGTTATAACAAAATATGAAAGTAAAACCAATTCAACAATATAACAAAGAAAACCCGATAATTAAACTTGACCTCAGCTTCCGGTTATTGCAAAATATTAAGAAATTTGTGCTCGCCTCCGATCATAAAACATATCTAAACGCTTGTTTTTGATGCGCGATTATAATCACCAGATGCTGTAATTGCAAAGCGAACCCTTTTAATTGCAGTCTATGGTTGTTGAGGCGTCAGCATCCTCTTTAAACTGCGTCACGGGTCAATTTTAAACTCGTTTAACCATCACGAATCCGCGTAAGGGGTTTCTAAAAAGTTAACATCAAAGCATCCTTTTCCCAGAGTTTTAAATTTTGTTCAATAATAATAAACACACTTTTGTGTATTTTTTTCAAAAGCTAAAACTAATTTCATAAAATTGTAATGATTTATTTTTGTTCAGATTTTGTTATGAGATATAATTTAAAACAAAGATTTTATTTCAGAAATAAAAATGTTCTTCGTTTGACGTGTTTTCTCGTTCGGATATGCGCGAGACTTGCACAGTCTATTCGAGAGAGAACTTGAAGCAGTTGAGTTGGTATTGCGGCATAACGGGGATGGGACTGGATGGATTCTTCGGTGTCCTGTTTCCAAGCTCAAACTATCTTTTGATAACTAATGCTGTTTTTTAATTTGATTCAAAGTTGAGCAGAACAACAGAGGCGTTACGGATGGCAGCCGATTCGTCTACGAGGAGCGAGAACCAGTGACATCAGCCCCCGAGAATGAAGCCAGTAACCCCGTGCCTGCGAGCAGACCTTCCCCGGATGCCTTCATGCCGCGCCCCACTCGCCCTTTCCCCATCTCGAGCAGAGACGAGAACCCCAAACGTGGAAACTGGTGGAACAAGATCGAGTTTATCTTCGCTTGTATTGCCGTTTGTAACGCCCATACCTCGTTTACGTCTTTGTCGATCATGGTATACAACGGAGGAGGTAATTGTTTTTGAACGTTCTATTTTTGAAGACATGTCGGTGGGTTATCTTACATATACCGTACGAATAATTAAAAACACAATTGTCTCTTTATTTGAGACTTGCTCCAAATGCTCCAAATGGACGTAGCTAAAAAAAGGTTAACTCATTGCATTCACTAGCAACATCAAATTAACATCTCTTGCAGCAGGGCAAGATAACCAATCGGGTTGAGATAATTATATGCTTTAAAATAATCATTAATGGTAGAATCATTTCGGATCAGGGTGAGTACTTCGTGGCTGCAGTTCTCCCTGCTCCTCTGCAACACGCAGTGGTGCTGCTGTCGGAACAGCAAGTGATAGACATTAGGTGTTCGTTATTTAGGCGAACACAAAGCTGTTCCGGTTTTATTTAATGATTATACGATCCAGACCCTGAAACTAACCCTGACTTTGAGGCAATTAGACCATCACCCTAAACCCAACACAGACCATCGATTTAACTCTACCCAGCAACAGCAATCCTTCACCGATCTTGAACTCTTGGTGGCAGCAGATACCGCCATTATTGCGGTGGTACCTGGGTGGTATTGCGCTGCCTAGCGACGGGTTTAAGCGATTTGCAAAGTGAAAGTCCAATAACCCGCGACTGATCAAATGATCGCCGTGTAGCCCAAACCTTATACCAGTCGCTAGGCAGCGCAGTACCACCCAGGTACACCGCAGTAATGGAGGCATATCTGCGGCCACCAAGAGTTCAAGATCAGTGAAGGATTGCTGTATACCTGATATACTTCGCGATTGTGAATTACTTTTAAAACCTGCTGTGAGAAATGAAGGAGAAAAAAAAGAACAAAAATGAAATAATATTGTCTTTATTGATATTGTATATCAGCCCATTGCACTCAGTCGTTAATCTTTCTGTAATCTCTTTCTCTAGGTATTTTCCTAATCGTTGTCAGCATTCTTTCAATCCTTTTGATGTTCCCGTATTTCATGCTGGAAATGGCACTTGGGCAGTTCTCCAGTTCCGGATTCATCTCGGTTTGGAACTTCGCGCCGTTGTTCAAGGGTTTGTAGATAATTAATGTCATGATTGCAAAGTTGGGTACACAATGAACGATTTTGAATCTGAAAGCTCAATTTGTATCAACTTTATACAATGAACTATTGTCTTGAAAGTTGAGAAGTATTTCCATAAAAACCCCCACATTGCTTTGTGCGAGAAAAATCCCCAAACACTCAGTTCTCATTTTGACAAAGAGGTCCAAAGAAACGTGCACGTAATCCATGACAATTTATAAACAAGGTTAGTGTGTACAGACACAACCTCCTTATCTGAGGAAACCTTTCATAGATCGATTTATGATGTGATTACTGAATATTCGATGATAGGAATGTTAGCTTTCACTTCCACCAAACAATGATTTATTATCTATTTGAAATAAATTGATGTAACAGTTTGTACATGTACACAAAATGCAAGCACAGGGGCGTTTCCCTGGTATCTTCTTTTCTTTATCCTTTGTCAACCAGGACTTGGCTTGGTTGCAACCCTATACCTCGTTCTCCGAAACGCACTTGACAACGTGTTATCGTCCTATTATCTGCTGTATGCATACTACACCGTTTCGTCTGAGACTCTACCGTGGGTAGACTGTACCAATGAGTGGAATACTGCTAGCTGCTATGATGGTTCCAGCGCAATGACAACGCCAGGTGTCGTTCCACAAAATATTTCCTTGCAGAACCGAGGGTTTTCCTACGACTCATACCAGACTTACTACGACCCCACTCCGCAGATCAACCCCGCGAACGAGTTTGCCGGGTAAGATATTCTTCTTGAGACTCTGCTGGTACACTGCAAAAACTGGCACTCTAAAATTGACACCACGGGTATGGGCACATATAGATACCGAAGGGTAAATCACAATTAACATCTTATGTTGTTAAAATAACACCAATTAAATTGTTTACGCAGAAACTAGTGTTATTTTAACACCCTATGGTGTTCATTTTAATAATCTGTTTGGTATCTGTATGTTACAACACCAGTGGTGTCAATTTTAGCCATTTGGTATGTTGGCTAAAAAACATATGGGAGTATTATGTTCTCTAGTTGATCTGGAAGGATGGGGGTAATTTAAAACATTTGAGCGAGTTTTGCACTTTTTAGTCATTTGCTGAGACAGCTACAGTGTTTTCCCGGGGGAGGGTAAAGTTTTCTTCCCGTAGCATCTCACCAAGTGTTGCTTAAGCCTTGATTGGCCGAACTTGCATTAAACAATAAATAAATAAAAATCGAGTTTGTGTATGTTGTGCTCAGTCCAAGATCTCCCCATAAGAACACACTTCTCCCTGATAACCAAGTTCAGTGTGTTGATTTCAAATTGTTTTGCTTAAATTCAGACGTATTGGCGGAACATTTTATGACACCGAAAACAAGCGGAAATCTATTCTTGTGTTTTGCATGATAGTTTTTGTCTATGCATGTTAAAGGTTGTGTGCAACATTGGTAAGATTGAAAATATAAATGTTGACAGATTTGCATATAACTTAAAGATGGCCATGGTGGAAAACTTCCCTTGAAATAGCTTTGCTTGAAATGCCATAGTTTTTAGGAAATGAGTAAAACAATAGTCTTTATCCTGCAGGATAAAATCCGATGTTTGAAAAAAGTTTAACCATATAATGGGGTTATTCACTGTTTTCTCAAGTGTGGATACACAACTTTTGCAATTACCAATGTTCTACACAGTCCCCTTTATCTTTGAATTCCAAATCCAATCTTTGTCTGTTTTTGTTTTGCAGTTACCTTATTATGGGCAATGAGAATGACCTGACAAACATCGGTGGGCTGAAACCAAATTTAGTGTTTAGTCTTCTTTCAACTTGGGGATTAATCCTACTGTTGACTTGTCTTGGAGCGAAGCTAACCGGGAAAGTAAGTGAGAACAAAATTTACATCTTTCAGGTTTTTTAAAAGAGTAAATTAGTTAACATCTTTTAGTTGTTTTTTAACCAACCAGTGAAAATTTCACCACACAGTAGTTACGATTTTAGTTAAAAGAACGACAACTGGCTTTATACTAAACAAATTTAAGGAACTTTGGTTCCCATATCGGGTTTATTTTGATTGTTGCAATCGAAATAAGAAGCAGCGATTATCAGGGTTTTCGTGTTGCCATTTTCTCTTTATAGACGGTATTTTAAATGTAAACATTTTTCTGCAATTGCTTATTCTGGTATGAACTTTAAAAGGAATCTTTCAGATTGAAAATTTGTTTTTATTAAGTGCTTCCAATCCCGTTCTTTGTCTTGACTTATATCACACTAGTCTTATGTCAGCATCCTTCTTCTTAAAGTGGTGTTTGAAGCTTTGCATGGGGTGGAAAATAGAAGTAACTATAATTAGTAAACTTGCGGGTACAACCATGGTGTAAAAGCTCTTTTGAAGGAGTGTTGACTCTGAAAAGAGCCGGTGTGGTCTCGACGTTTCGAATATTATACTGCTTCTCCGAAAGACGAGCAGAGTTTATTGTTAGGAACGTCGAGACCAAACCGGCTCTTTTCAGAGCCAACACTCCTACAAAAGAGCATTTATACATGGTTGTACCCGCACGTTTACTAATTATAGTTACTCCTATACCTCTTCGTCTTTGATGATTAACCCATACTAAAAGAAGGGTTTCTTTACTTTAAAAGACCCCGCAAAATCTCGCAAGTATTCGAACAGTATGGAACTCTTGGGTTCCTAAAGAAGGAAATAAAATCACGCCCTTTGTCGTTTCCAGCGGTCGAATTTGCGCGAGACTTGCAAAAGCTTTTATGTTGAGGTAATTTACATATAAATTGCTCTTTGATTAATGCCATCAACTGTCGCTAAAAGATGAAACTGTCTTGATTTTGAATTTCTACAGGTTGCCTTATTTCTTTTACCGGTCACTGTCATCCTACCCTTCGCTCTGCTCATGCGTGGAGCCACCCTAAACGGTGCTTTGGAAGGCCTCACATTTTATTTCTTTGATACTGGATGGAGAGTTGCTACATTAGAGGTGCGTATATAAAATAATATTTATTATTATATATCTACCCGAACAGTCATTGTTCTTTATTATGTGTTTTTTCGAATTTTCGTCAAGTAAGGGTTTTTGTGGTCATTTTGGGCAAATAAGTGGCCAATTTAGATGCAGCTTTGTTCTATTTTGCGCGAACTTGAACCTCCTCAAAACAGTAATTACATTTCACTGAATATTAGCACGTGTTTTTTTGCGTCATGCGTGTAATTTAAATATCCACTCGACCAGCATTAGAAGTCGCAGCAGCTTTTCACAGAAATCTCTTGTTGTGCCTACTCTGCCAAATTGAATGCCTTCTATAGTTTAATTGAATTAATTGCAATATAATATTGCATGCCTTAAATTTGAAATGAATGACGGATTTATTAAAATTAATGTACAAAATCACTTTGATACGAATGCTTGAAAGTGAAATAGGCTGCTCTTTTGTCGAGAATTATACCGGAAAACGACGGTATATTAAAGGTGGATCATAGATTGGTTTTCTTCAACTTAGTGCTGATTTATAGGCACAATCATAAATACATCAATACTCACATGTTAACGTTTCATCTGAATATAGGATCTACTTGCTCTGTAAAAACACACAAATTTCTTTTTACATTATCGCCCAGTTCTGGAGGAATGCCATCTTATGCGTTGTTAACATAGGATTTCTTGGAACAGGTGTGTTTTCTTCACTAGCAAGCTACAACAACTTCCACAACAACTTCTTCCTGTGAGTTTAGTTTTTTTATTTTTTTATTTAGTGTTTATTTGAAGCTTCGGGAAGGGGGGACTTAGAGGTGGTTTGCCCAGCGGCGTAGCTAGGGTTCATCTTTGACAATCTTAGCATTACTTTGAGAAATGTAAACAAAAACAAGCTTTGTTTTATTTTGCTGAAAATAAACCTTCGCCTGTGGCTGGTTGAAACCAAGTGGGTCAAACATGAGACACTTTCTCTAATAGCCTAGATCTGCATGTTTGTTTCTCTGTTTGTTTTGATCTAAGAATTACAGAGTACCGTATTTGTAAGAAATAAATATGTCCGAAGAGGTTTTCAGAAAAATCACACTTCGCGATGTTTACTCTCTTGCAAGTTATTTACAAGTTTTTAAGTTTACTGACAAGTTTCAAGTCGTTCACTTGCGTGCAAGTTACTCGCTTTCGAGTAACTCACTTCCTCGCTTGCAAGTTACTCACTTCCACGCTTGCAAGTTACTCGCTTCCACGCTTGCAAGTTGCTCTTGCTAGTTACTCACTTTCGAGTTACTAACTTCCACGCTTGCAAGTTACTCACTTGCTTACAAGTTACTTTCCTGCAAGTGACACTCATGCAAGTTACTCTCTTGCAAGTTGCTCTCATGCAAATTATACTCTTGTAAGTTACTCTCTTGCAAGTTGCTCTCTTGCAAGTTACTCTCTTGCAAGTTGTTCTCATGCAAGTTTCACTTTTGCAAGTTACACTCTTGCAAGTTACAGTCTTGCAAGTTACTCTCTTGCAAGTTGCTCTCATGCAAGTTTCACTTTTGCAAGTTTATACACTCTTGTAAGTTACTCTCTTGCAAGTTGCTCTCTTGCAAGTTGTTCTCATGCAAGTTTCACTTTTGCAAGTTACACTCTTGCAAGTTACTGTCTTGCAAGTTGCTCTCTTGCAAGTTACACTCTTGCAAGTTGCACTCTTGTAAGTTACTCTCTTGCAAGTTACACTCTTGCAAGTTACACTCTTGCAAGTTACTCTCTTGCTAGTTACTCACAAGTTTCAAGTTACTCGCTTACTTGCAAGTTCCTCACTGTCGAGTAACTCACTCGCTTGCAAGTGGCTCACTTTCGAGTTACTCTCTTGCAAGTTACCCACTTGCTTGCAAATTGCTCACTTGCTAAAAGATATATCTTGATTCTGTGATGTTTGTTTCCTCCTATTAATACAGTGATGCCTTCCTTGTCGTGTTGGCAGTGATTGTCATCGGTGTCATCCGTGTGTTGATGGTGGCTACTTTAGTTGGTGGCTATTCCCATGCAGCGGATACTCCTGTTAGTGCCGTTGCTGGAGGAGGTACTTCCAATCAAATTAGAAATGACTTTATAGGACAGTAATCAAAAGGGTGTTCGGGCCTGTGGTTATGACAGTACCTCTGCTGTCGTTTCTTTTGTTGAAGACAGACAGAGAATACTGTCCGAAACGTTGTGAATAACCCCACCAGTTCTTTTCAGAGCTTTCACACCCATACATTTAGTTGTATCTTGTCTCACACACCAAACTATGTAACTCAACTTGATATTTAATGTTTTCGGGAAAATAATTACTAAAATACATTACACGAAAACAATCTGAATACGGGTTTTCTAGGAGCCTGGACTAATTTAGCATAGGATTTCCCATTACACAACGAGTGCTTGTTTATAATAGCCCACACGCATGTCCCAATGCGCATGATTGATGCGTAAAGGATTCTGGTTAAAATCTGAGTCATGGGGCCTTTCTCAAACCTCGGCTTGGGCTCCGTCTCCGGCTCCAGGCTCCAGATGTTCGAACCACCGCGTGCAAATACACGCTGCACCAAAAATGTATAACGGAGCCCAAGGAGGAGTGGACGGAGCCCAAGCTGAGGTTTGAGAAAGGCCCCAGGCAAAACATTCAACCATCATGGCTCGCTGACTTTGAAACAATTAAATGCGTTATACACAACTTTAAAACCTGGCACAGTTTATACATGTAAACTGCAGTCTGGCGTCCATCTTTGCAGCTTGATTTATTTTAAAAGTTACTCGGTTTCCCAAAATGCCCTGCGGTATATTTTTAAAATGGCACTTGTGCATATGGTTGATTGTCTTTATCTTCGATTAAATAATCTTACTCCTTTTTGAGCCGATGTTGAATCTGTTTGTGTTGAAGTATGATAAAAACGGTTGGCTTTTACGATGTGCTTATTCTGCAGGTGTAGAGTTCTTGATCATTGAAATGCCACGAGTCCTTTCAACTCTACCATCTGCCACTGCCTGGACATGTGTCTACTTCGTTACAATCTTCATCACTGCTATAAGCTCATCGGTATGTTGTTGGTTTTATTCGATTCAAACAATAGAACCAATCAAATCAATCGTTGTTCTGAAGCAAGAATTCTTTAAAGCAGACCAAAGAGTGAATTTGAGAAAGTCTTGAAAATGTTAGCAATTTTGGTTCAAGTGCTTCCACAAAGCGCTTAATTTTACGAAGCGCCAAGATTCGTCTTAAGATGAGTTCTTATTATGAACACAGTGATTTCTATTGTCACATCACACTTTGCTTAGTGGTTAAGATTGTCTCGCATTTAAGATCAATCTTTGTGCAATCAAGCCAGGGCCCAATTTCATAGAGCTGCTTAAACAGAAAGCAGTGCTTAAAAAAAATTGTACAAAGCAAAAAAGACAGGATACCAGTCACAGATTGTACACATGATATACAGTATTTTGGCTGGTATGCATATTCTGGTAAGCATAATTTTGTTGTGCTTATAGCTACTTTTTATGTTTAAGCACCTCTACGAAATTGGGCCCTGGGATTTCACAAAGCACAAAGACTCATCTTAAGATGAGGTGTCAGTTTTACCATAGTGATTTGTATTGTGACATTACACTTTGCTTAGCGGTTAAGATGGATTCGCAGTTAACGGTATTATACCGTAATTGGTAGAGTTCAAGAAATAGTCGCAGATGGTGTTCATGTGTTGTGTGATCAACCATATACATGAAATAAACAAATTTTGCCTTAATGTGAGTCAAATAGAAAATAGTGGAAAAATAATTCACAATTTCCAGCATAGACCATGTTACCTTTGTTTATAGAGTAGTGACCTTGTATATTATAATGCATTTCCTGACGGGCAAGATACTACACGGGCTATATGGGAAAATTTACATCTTGTGACATAATTTTCACATAAATTCAAAATTTACAAAAGCAACAGCTGTACAGCTTTTGAGATGTCCCCCTTTTCTTAATATCAAAAATTGAGAAAAAATCAGACAGTGCAATCTCCATAAAACATAAGATTTGTTGTTTTCTTCCATTGAGCTGTGTACAAATGTGCCTGCAGAAAGTCCACGCCCTGTGGCTCTTTTGTAAACATGTGATGTCACAGGTTACATGGTCTATAAGCACATTGTTCTTAATGTTGGTTGTAAACAACTGAAATCAGCTGTTGCGTCATTTTTTGTTAGGTTTTCAGATACAGTTTTTCTCGAAAATGACTTCATATCAGAGGGATATATTTCACTGGAAAAAAAATTCTAGTATGACCTTCATAATAGACCTTATGCATTGACGTCACCAAGCCGCCATCTTAGAGGTAAACTGATGACGAAACAATGGAAACGCGCTGATTTGTACGCGCGGCGCACAGGACTGGCCAATGAGCATCTTCCTTTTGACCTCTAGGTGAGGGCGCCCTACTCAAATGACGTCATGTGCATAAGGTCTATTAGCTTTCAGACTAAAAATAAACAATGATGTTTGTTATCCTTACCAATCCTATACAATACCTTAGCTCTGTGTTTTGCTCATTATCATTGCGGACTTATTGAATGTATTATTAAATATGATGTTGCAGGTGTTCGTGGTGCAGTCTTTACTGACGACGTTTCTTGATGTGGTTCATCTACCCCATTCCTGGATATTCCTCTTACCGGCGAGTGGTATTATCTGCGTGCTCAGCTTCTTGATTTCACTCCCCATGGTAACAGAGGTGAGATTTAAATCCAGGATTGATGACCAGTGGGTCTATTTATCAGTGTCTATCTGAAAGCTCATAAAGCACCAGTCTTAAGCCTCCGGTCTGAAACACACATGGCATGCGACTTTCAGCTAATCAGCCGATTTTTTAATTTTCGTAAACAGTATTAGGCTGTATCCAAATTGGCGGCTGTAGCTACGGCTACGGCTTTTGCCAATGGTGTGGCTAAAGACGTCCTATACTTCAACGCATGATGACGCAGAAATCTAGCCATAGCCGTAACTATAGCCGCTAATTTGAACAAGGTCTAAGGGCCTCGTCACACCTTGAGGCAACTGCACTGCACTGCACACACAAGGAACACTTTGGCAGCACAAGAGTTATTTTTCGAACAATGTCTTAGGATCCTCAAGAAAAGTATGTGAATGCTTGTTCTTCTTGGAGATTGGCTGAAACTGTGGTTGCCTGTAAATTGCCCTGTGTGACATGGCCCTACACAGGGCAATTTAAAGGCAACCAGTTCCAGGCAATCTCCAAGAAGTTATTTCATTCACATTTGAATATTCACATATTTAAGTTCTTGGTGATCGTATTAGACATTGTTAAACAAATTACTCATGTGCTACCAAAGTGGTCCTGTAGCATGTACTGCAGTTAGTTGCCCCCAAGTTGCCAGTAAAATAGTTGCTTTGTGTGACAAGGCCCTTTTAATGAAAGTGTGCAAGTATCGTGCGTAAATTTGAACTTTCGGGACTAAGTTGGTCCGAACCTTAAATGAAACATTATAACCAAATATACGAAAGTAAAATGATTTTAACAAAGCAACAAATCAATGAGGAAATCCCGAAAATAAATACCTTTGTATTAATAAAAATTAAGGATTTAAAGGATTTGCAAATGGGATTTCTAAAAAAATAAGCATCCTCTTCCCAAGTTTCAACTTTGTTTCAATATCAATTTTGAAAAATTATTTATGATATATAAAAAGTTAAACTCTCTTTATAATAAATTGCTATGTTTTATTCTTGTATCTTTCATGACTTTTTTTATATATAATTTCAAAAGAATATAGCATTTATTATAAAAGAAGATTTGATTTCATTAAAAACAATAGACCTTATGCATATGACGTCATTTGAGTAGGGCGCCCTCACCTAGAGGTCAAAAGGAAGATGCTCATTGGCCAGTCTTGTGCGCCGCGCGTACAAATCAGCGCGTTTCCATTGTTTCATCATCAGTTTACCTCTAAGATGGCGGCTTGGTGACGTCAATGCATAAGGTCTATTGTTTTCGTTCGGTTTATTTTCTCGCTTCCGAAATATGCGAGACTCTATAAGCAAACTGGAAAACGATGTAGACAGTTTATATCTGCTCAGCAATTGCTTTTTAATTTTAAAAGTTTGCAAAGTTCCAATCACACTTGAATACGATGTACCTCCTTAATCGATTTTACTTATTTCGATTGCCGCAACCGATATAACCGCGTACAAAATTTCAACTGTTTTTTTTTTTACTCAAGATAGTTTGTTTTTCAAAACTATAGAGGATGAATATAACCGTCTGTAGTCGCTCAATAATTCGTAATTCTTTACATTCGATAAATTTGTTATTAAAATTATCATCGCATTCCTCCTAAGTGCAATATAAACTTATCTTGAAAACAACAACTATCACAGAAAAAGCGTAGTTATTTTTCTAACTAATAATAATGACTATTGATTTTTGCCTTGTTTTGCAGAGTGGCTACGCTGTTGTACTGGCAATCGATGTCTATCTGTTGAATTGGGCTGCTCCATTTGTTGCAATTTTTTTGCCGCTTGGTGCAATCTGGATATACGGTATGATACCTCAGACAGGCTAATTTCATTCCAAAATGTTCTAAAAAATAAAACAATAAACCACAAGGGAAACTGACTGGGTAAATTTTTAAATGATTTTGGATTGAACAAAGAAAAATTAACTAGAGCGGGATTTGAACCAACCACCTCCGGTTTAACGTGCCGGCGCTCTACCAACTGAGCCATCTAGCCCTATGCTGGCGGTCTCCCTATTTTGTCAATATCTTTGTGCGGGGGGGGGGGGGGTGCCAGTCAGAAGCCATTCGACCGTAAACTGCTAAAATCAAAAAATCAAACACTGACAAAATTAAACATTATATGGAGTCGCAAAATGTGAAACCTTTCTGTATGTTTTCCAATCATTAATTGTTTCTTTAATATATGTATTGCATGCACCTGGGATAAAGAATACCGATGTGTGATCAGCGCTTTATAGTCAATACTTATTCTGAGTTCTTTGAGGTGGGCGGGGGGGGGGGGGGTGGGATTCCACTGCTCTACTGCTCGGGTGGTATTCGAACCCGCGACCTGCAATTGTAGACCGGCCATTTTACATAGTATTTTGTTTTATTGTTAGTGGACTCATAGAGAAAGGGACTATAGTTGATGGACTTTGGTAGAATCTGTATTGGTTTCTCGTTTACTTACATATAGGCGGTTGCGTACCAAACCAGTCATTTGTGCATTTTTCGATCTCATGTGTGTGTGTGTGTGTTGGGGGGGGGGGGGGGGGTAGGGGAGGGGCTCCCGCAACTATCCCCTGTAGTTACACCATGGTACAGAGGACCCAATTGATATTCGAGAGCCCGTGTTTGTGTTAATCTTTTATGAGGAATGGGCTGTTGCATCAAACAGAATACAGGTTTAACGATGCTAGGTCTCATTTTGGCCGACTTGAACCTGAAACCGCACATTTAGATTTACATTTTCAAAAGGCCTTACTTTTTTGTTATTGATTCGCAAAAGTTATACGCTTTCATGTAAGGTATTGCATGAACAAGAAATCCGCCATTGATAAGTGCCAACTAATTAAAAACTATAAATGTATTGTTTTGGGAACTGACCTTATCTCCCATCCATCAGCCGCATATACAAGCACTTTTGCATTTTCGTTTAGAGAAAATTCTTTCGAAAAATTATTCCTAGCAACTTTAACAATAAAATGATTCAACCTATTCGCTTTCAGGCACTATTCCTAAATGGGACATTTTGAGACTACCACGGGAGATGCAGATAATGGTTAAGTTCTTCCCGAAGGTATTGCAAGTGATCTTCCTTCCTTTCTGGGCTTTCATCATCCCTGTAGCCTCAACGGTAAGATATTTATGTTGTTTTAGTTAAAGCACATGTGTAACATTGGCAATTGTCAAAGACCTGTACCCACACTTGATGTGACCCAACATATACGTGAAATAACAAACCTGTGAAAGTTTAAGCTCGATCGATCATTGGAGTCACGAGAAAAACCCGGAAAAAAACCTTAACTGTTTTCACTGTTTTCAAACATTGAGTTTTTGACTTGCGAGATCAAAAGTAATTGTTTCACTCATTTCTCAAAGCTATAGCATTTCAAGTAAAAATATTTCAAACGGAGTTTCCCACCATGACCATCTTTACACCGTGTAAGTTGTGTGCAAATCTGTTTCTTACTGAGCTTCCAGCGCAGTGGCATTTGGTCATGCACTTTCCCGATATTTGTTGTGATGCTTATATATTGACCTATATAATTCACATGATATGACTTACATTGTCTTGAGATGTAAAACAGATACATAAGCTTTTATAACAATTTCCCATATTTTCTTTTCTGCAGTTCTATTTCTGTTTGAGCTTCTTCGAAGTGACGCGCTATTTTAAATCTTACAGTCGACCATACTGGATGAATTATGTCATGTTGGCCATCGGCATCGTACCTCTATTCGTGATACCATTAATTGTTGGCATCTACCAATTGGTCAAGCATCGGAGGAGTTATACCTACTTAACGAATGTGAGTATAGTCTTCAAGCGTTATCGATACAATACCTGGTGAATGCTTTTAAGTTGTGATATCTTACACACAATGTATAGTTCTGTTCGTTCTTATTACTTTTCCCTGTTATTATTATTATTATTATTATTTATTCGGCATATTTCACGAGACAATAAAAATACAAAACAGATGAGACAATGATAAAAAAAACAAAAAAACAAGGGAACAAAGAATAGAGCCAGCAACACATGCCAGGAAAAAAAAAAGTTAACCTAATAACTGTGGCCCAAGAGCCTTCGTTTCCAATGCTACTGGCTTTACAGAAATATAGAGAATATAACAAAAAATATATAAAATTGTATGTACAACAATAAAGGTAGTATTAAACTATATAAAAAATTGCACATATTAAAATATACAAAAACCACACATTAAATTATATAAACTAATGTTGATGTCCTTTTAGAGGTTTGTCTTGATCGGGGGAAAATGAGCGATTTACAATTACCTTTCATATGTTTGTTTAGAGAGCTGCTAAAATACAAGAACGACCACCTCTGCTCGCCCAGATTTGATTCTCATATCAAAGCAACATCGAAATAAGTAGCAAGAGCGCGCGCGAAGTCCCCATAAAGCAATTGCAGCTATTCACTGTTTTCTAGTCGTGAACCTTCAACTGAGCTTTAGTCTGCAAATTATGTAGCGAGCCTCTGTCCTTTTTCCGGATCGATCGTTTGAAAGAGTATTTATTCCAATAAAAGCTTCATTTCACGATATGATAGCATCAGAGAGAATGGAAGCCAGGGGCAGGGAGGCACATTTTAAAGTCACAACTTACTTTCCTTGAGTAAGTTTATCTTTATTAAGTTCTTTATCTCATTTTGTTGACAGTTGTTTTGGAAGTCTGTAAGATCATCCCCAGAGTGGGGTCCTGCCATAGAAATTCACCGGCAGCAGTCAGGCTACTCCAACGCCGACACCAACCCCCACCAGCTCAACTATGAGATCCACTATAACCCTACAACAACGTCCCCTACAGTCTACGTGCCTTCTCCACAGGGTGCCGGGGTGTACCCCCAGCCCACGTTACATAGTCCACCTCCACCTGCCTACAATGGGTACACCGAGCTTCGATCTGCTAGTCCCGATTCCACCAAGAACATCTCGCCTGCTCCTAGCTCCGTGGGGTCCCCCGGTCTACCATCGACGTACCCGTCCCCTCTGGCGGGGTCTCAGATCCCTCCAGCCTCCCCAGCTACTGTCTCAGCCACGGACACCATGGATTCCAATCGTTTGTACCCAACAGCACCTTTGGATTACACAACAGGTGCTGAGACTGATCTTGGACTGTCTGAACAGGAAGACTCCCCCTTCATCAATTCGTCATCACACGAGACAACTCTTTGAGGTTAAGACTGAGAAGATTATTCTTCAATTTATAAGTAATGTTTAACAGCTCCGTTTCAAACTAACTTTTTAGTTTAATGTATGATGAGTCAAATGAAATGTGACTCCACTGTTAGTCACAAAATAGTCTGCTCACTCTACAAAGCCGTTTTGAATAACCGTAGACCCAACCAATGTAGCCA
Source organism: Leptasterias polaris (assembly GCA_037783415.1). Lineage (NCBI taxonomy): Eukaryota > Metazoa > Echinodermata > Asteroidea > Forcipulatida > Asteriidae > Leptasterias > Leptasterias polaris. The sequence goes on along the minus strand of JAZGTN010000305.1, from coordinate 155,500 downwards.
AACTGAGGCTGGGAGGGCTAATAACCAGGACATGTGTTTGTGCAAGAGGACAAGTAAGTATTAGCTTTATCATACATGAAAAACTACTGAAGTGGCTCCAGTAGTTTTAACATAACATTGTTGGCTATTAGTTTAAAACTGGACACAAATGCTGTTTACTTTAAATGAAGTGATAAGTCTTTCCGCATTTCATAAAACTCTATTGTTTAGATAAGACGTCTTCCAAATTCTTGGATAATCCAATTATTGTTCTTGCTATTGTACAAAATACTTTTATAAATAATGATGGTTGGTAACTACACGATAGGTGGAACTATCATTGTCGTAGACTGCATGGTCGTAGAGGGCGCTTGCATGAGTAAACCATAGAAATAGAACCCGGAGAACGCTAAGCTCGACCGTCCTCTGTCTCGGCGTTCTCCGGGTTCTATTTCTATGGAGTAAACACAAACTAGAGGTCGGTAGTGAGAATCCAAACAATTATAACTAGCAGTCTCCGTGTTGCTGACTCAATTGTAATGTATTGCAAAATAGGAAAAGAAATCATAGATGTGAATGCATAATCATGATATCTTGGTTGAAAATGCGACGCGATCTTTTAAATTAATAACAAACCATGCCACGTCATTGTTATAATCTGTGTGCATTTTTAAATAGCGTACTACTTGCCAATTTTTGCGCAGTTAATTCTTGTTCTGTACAGTATTGCAATAACGTGGTTTTTCTATCGGTACTATTGTATAAACTGTAAATATTATTTTAAAAATTGGTTATTATTATTATAGAGAATGTTGCGCATGCGGTGTGGGCTTTATGAGTTGTAAGCAGCCTGCTATAGGTTTGCTATTAACTTGAAATGTGTTTCCCTATAGCGACACAAGAGGGCCTGGTTTTCTTGTTTTTGTTTTTTGTTTTTCATTCCCCGAAGTGGTTGGTTTGATTTACCTAGCACAAGAATGAATGTGCCAAATCTATCAATTTATAACAATTTGTTAAATTTTTTTGCAATTTTGAATCATCACGAAAAGCCAAATTGTTTAACATGTTGTTTATTATTTGAATTTATTGATAACAGCTACCATGGACATGTCATTTCTGATTTTAAATTCCTGTAGTCATAGTTTTGAAATATTTGTTTTTCCCTCCTCACGTTCTTGAAGCGGCCACCTATACTTTTTACTTTAAAGTTGCATTTAATAGAAGCACATTTTTGATTTAATTAGCACGAATGAAATGCACAATTAGAAAAGTTATGTACAGTTCTTCTTTAATATAGGCAAACATATTTATGGAACAGTAATGGCAAAAACCAGGAATGCTGTAGTTATTTAGTTAGTCTGATCATGGAGCTATGGTCTGATATGTTAGATTCCAATTATACACTAGTGTGGTATGCTTATTCATTGATATGCACGTGTTATTATTTTCTGTAAAATTCAAGAAATATTTTTCCAATTTGGACAAAATATTTCAAGTTATTTTTCAGGCTATATCTCATCCAAATACTTTGTATGATTGTCCCCTTCTAATTTACAAATAATATACCGTAAATTTAGTACAGCGATGAATGGTCATGCTTTTTTCCTTTCTGATCAGTGATTTTTTAACTTGAATACTAAATGAATTTTATACATATGGAAACTCTCGAAATGTCTTTCTTTTGATTGTTTTTTTTTCATTCAATTTTTTGATATTTAAGTGTGCCATTTAATGTTATTGTCTTGTATCAATTTTCAAGAATATCTCGAGCCAAATCACAATGGGGGCTTGTTTCTATCTGAAACGCTTGTAAATATGTTTATAATATAAGTAAACAGAATGACAACATTTTGCATGCAGTTGATAAGACTAAAATATTACAATAGGTTAGGAAGCACGACGCTTGTACTTGTAAACAATTTTGTAGCCCATCTACTTCGGTTCGTGTTATTTCAAAATTATGTATGCTTTAATCCTGAATTTTGTAATCAATCTATTGAGCTATATTGTATTAACAAAACTATATGGTATACCATAGGTTTACGTATAAATATTTCTCAGTAGGTTTGATAGTTGGAAATAGATAAAAAAGGTTAATCAATGACATCAGAGAATAACCAAGTTATTCACTTTTAGATTTTTGTTATATAATGTTGGAACATACACGTAAAGTATTCTTTTCCATTGAATCCATTTATAGCATCATGTACTATTATTAGAACTCAGATGATGAAAAAGTTGTCAACTAATAGTTTTCAACTAATTCCAAACGAAGTATCTCAGTGCAAGTAATACGATTTTGAACTTCAACTTTTGAAACTTTTAATTCAAGCTGTCAAAGCATCATTTCCGTTGTGACACATTTTACAAGTTTTAAATATACACTGAGACGTCACAACAAGTTCTCTTTGGACTAAAATCTAACACTAAGGAAAAACTATACAGTTCGGAATTATGTTATTTTTTACAAATTTTGTGGTATTTGTTTTGTCCCATCGTATGTTTGTCTAATGCGTGCATTTACAAAACCTTTCTCTTAAGCCGTTGTGTATTTTATTAGGGGTTTGTGTTTATTAAATTACAGCTGTAACTATGTATATACTTCTGGCAGTAGTTAATTTTATACTTAAACATCATTTATTAAAGGCTATACAAAGAAACAGCATTTGATGTTTTAATTGAGTTCCTTTCCCCAGGCGCGAAGATTTCATAATGATAAAGTTATTTGTATCGGGTTTTAAAAACACTTAGTGGGGAAACCCCAATATTCTCAATCGTTCCTCGAGTTGGTAAATCTGAATACTGCTACTTGTTCAGCATCTTTCCTTTCCAATTTCTGCAGACCGGGAGGAGTTGTTATAGTATGTTCATGTCCTTTTAATCCAGAAGCATCAAGGTTTATAATACATAGCACTTGTATAGCGCAAACATGTCCACCTAACAGGCGCTCAAGGCGCGACAATAAAGAACAATTTACAGAATAAACAATAGGCCTAAATTAAACTGTGCTGTTGTAGGCAAGTACCATGAGGTGGGTTTTTAGGGAAGTTTTGAAGGAGCTGAGGGATTGAAATAGAACGGATGTTGAGAGGAATTAAGGCTGTTCCAAAGACGAGGGGAGGCAGTACGGAAAGATCTATCTCCCCAGGAGCGATAAGATCCTGGTTCAGTCAGAAGATGTTGACATCTGAACGAAGACCAGATCGACTGGAGTTATAAGGCTTGATGAGTTCAGATAAATATGAGGGTGCGGTGCCATGTGTTGAGCGATAGGTTAAGATCATGAGTTTGTAAATGATTCAAAATGTTATTAGAAGCCAGTGAAGATTGCATAAAATTGAGGTAACATGTAACGTCTCTCTTATAAAGTTATACCCAGTGCACACCCCCCCCCCCCCCCCCCCCCCCCCGGTGAGAAAAAGGGAACTGTCGTGCCGTCTTTGTTGCAGGGCCCGGAACAACTCCAAAGCAAGTACTACTAGTTAACAGAACATAACCAGAACAGGTTGAAAAATACATCTGCCTAGGCAAACGGTTCTCCCTTCGAGGAAAAACCCCAAACCAAGACAAATAAATACGAAGAAGAATCAAAGCTGAATGACAAGCCTTTGGAAGAAACAGCACCATCATGAAAGGCAACCAAAATGCCTGAAAAGAAAATTGTATTACCAATAAAAAGGCCTACCCTCGCCCTGTAATTTCATACGGAGCTGAAAGAAACCTGGACGCTAACATAAAAATGGAAAGAAAACTAGTAACAGCTCAACACAGCATGGAAATAAGTTTAAAGATCAAGAACAAGGACAGAAAAACAAACAAATGGATAAAGGAACAGACCAAACTTCAGGTTATCTAAGAAACACTAAAAAGAGAACATTGAGCTGGGCGGGACACATAAAACGCAGCAGAACATCGTAACCGTTAGAGCCCAGCAATCAATTACGGACACCATGGGATCGGAAACGGGATGGAGGGCACCAGCGAAAAAGATGCAGAGACGAGCTGCAGCAACACCGAGGAATAGTCAATATTGGTAGTTGGTACCAAGAAGCACAAAGTAGAGACATAATTTGGGCCTTCATCCTGAAGTTGATCGACAATGGCTGAAAAATCAAAATCAAAATCATGGCTTTCTCATACTAGTCTTTCAGACCACAGGAGGTTTGATGTGCAGCAATAATGCAGTTGATTTGTTGAACTGGCAACAGTGCCGAATTTTTTTTTGGTTCTGGCAAATGTTTTTACAAGACATGATGGAATGAAGGACCTCTTGGTTACACTTTGCTCTGTACCGACACGCTGTCGGCACGTCTCCTCGTTCGCACTGCCTCTTTTAGGGATCAGGGCCTACCCCCTGAACAGAATATTAAAAATAATAAATACAAAATATTTATATATTTTCAATAAATATTTATTACATATGATTTTAGAAGAATCAATTCATTCAAATCCTCTTGATAAACAAACTAAACAAAGCGGCCTCCATGTTGTCATTGTGCGCAGCAGTGTTTGCCTTGAATAAAACCGTGCATAGACGGCATTTTGGCTTTGTGCCAACGTCCATTCAACTTTGAGCTCCGACTACTCACGCTCAATTGCACACCCATCAATGAAAGTGCTCTTGAGGTATCACTATATGCGCATGCGTGCACTGCAACGTGGCTGGCTGGAATGCGATAGTGTGTATAATAAAAAAGCCAGGTACCATACTACACTGGGTTGTGCAGGATTATACTTATACTATAGCAGGAAAAGGTTACAACTACGTTTGTTTACAATCAATAGTCTATTTTGTTGCATCCAATTTCCTCTAGCATAAATTGTGATAACGGAGTGTAAAAAGTCTTCAGAACGGATAGCAATCATCCAGCTATAGGGTGGGACACACAAAAATACACTAATCTTGCTGGCAAAGGTTTGTTGTTGGGCGAACTCGTGTTAGCCCCCCTGCTGTGTTTCCACCCATAGAGAGTGCAGAGCAAAGATCTCTATCACACGAAACACGCTGTGCTTGGATGCAGCCGCTTGCTCAAGGGCATCCACGGGCAGGATAACAAGTGAGTATTGATTTATTAAAATGCCGCCAATAATTGGTTTCAGTATTGGGACTCCCAACTTTAACCTACTAACAGACGTGAAAGAGCAGACATGCCACAAATCTTCAAGATTCTCATTGGCATAGACAAGGTGGATTACAAGCAATTTTTCACCCTTGATGAATCATCTGTGGTTTAATACACGAGGCCACTCAAGAAAGATCAGGAAATTCCATGTCAAAACGCATCTGAGACAAAATACCTTCTCAGTCCGAAGTATTAATAGCTGGAACTCCCTCTCCGACTCGGTCGTTAGCTCCTCGTCTGTGAACCAATTCAAATCCCGACTCGAGAAGCACCGGTCCGACCATCCACTGAAATACAGCCCATATCACCAATCTTAAAGTTTTCAGTCAAGACGGGCAAATAAGCGTAAGCTTTAAGTCTCTACATCCAGGTAAATCCAGGTAAATCCCTTCAAATAATGACCTTCTATGAATACTCTCTGGCTATTGAACAAATGTCATACTCCAATTGATCTATAAATTGTGTCAAAGCACTATACCAGTTAGGCCTATAGCAAGTGCCAAATTCTGACCGCTTAATTTATCATGGCATGATTTTATAAAAATAAAAAAACACCAACCTGATTGGAGTAGTCTTTGTTGCTGATTGTAGATTACAATCGGAATATACCTGAAGGATTTTTGCTATAAATGTTTGTAAAATGTTTCATGTTATTATTATAGTTATACACCTCGTGCCATAATTTGCATAATGGGTCGGGAGGGGGGAGGGGGTAGGGGGTGAAGCCATCCGCTTCAATCGGTAGACTGCGTATAATTCCTGCTGGTAATTTTAACCAAGCTATATTATATGTATTATGTTTCCATATGTTTGTATTGTAACAAGAATTTGTCCACGGATTCTTCTCAGCAGAACACAACAAAAACACACAGCAGGATACAGTTTTCTCGGTCAATTCTTTACTGGTTTATTCAACACGTCTCTACTCCAAGACTCACATGACAAGAAGCACGTTTAGGCTACGTCTTCCCAACGAGACGGGTGTCCCAGCCGTTCAGCGAGGGGCCCGCTGCGACACAGCTCTAACAACGGTGCCGTGTCACAGCGCCCTCCAGGAGGCCGCTCGGTAACACGGCTCCCACCGGGCCCGTGTCACAGCGCCCTCCCATCATCGGCCGACTCCACCACGGAGTCGTGCTGGCGCCCTCTTGCTGAACGGTCTGGGCCAACGCTACACTGCCCCCTCCAAGAACACTGCTTGTCCCCAAGCAGGCAGCGAACTCCCGTCCCGGTGGGAACACGCAACCTGTACAGAAACGACAAACAAAAAAAGAAAGAGCAACAACAAAAAAACAATGGCTGGCAAGTCTGTCCCAAGGTCCGGGCGTCCCTGGCGGTGGCTGTCGCTGGGTCTCCGTCTGTTCCCACCCCCGTGTGCTCCATCCTCCACTCGTTCCGCAGGTGTTCACACAGGGGTGTGGATGCGTCCCGGCGATGGTGATGCGGTTCGGACTGGACGGCGGCGTCCTGGAATGACTGGTGGGCCACGAGGGTGCCGTCCACTGGCAGCGTCCATTCGGAGCCATCAGGCATGGTGATGCAAGCGCCCGCTGGAATCCTATTTCGCAGCCCCAAACCCAAGGGCAACGCCGGTGGTGGACAGGTGGGGGCCTCCTTCCCGGTCTGGGACGCCTCATCCCTCTGATGTGACATCCCCCGTTGTCGGCCGGTCCAGCGGTGCCCCGAGGGCTCCAGAGGCCCCTGCTTCCGGTGGGAGCCTGGTGACGGAGACTTCTCCGTGTGGGTCTGGTCTCCGTGGGGGGCCTCTCGGTCGAGGACGGGCGGGGGTGGTGCCCGTTCCCTCTTCTTGCTCTCCCGGCGTCCTGGGGCAGGCGGTGTCTGCGTACCAGGTGCTGCGGAAGGTCGCTCCTGGGTGGCCTGTCGTCTCTCTCGGGAAGGGGGTCTCCGGTGGGCGTCCTCCGGCTGGGGCTTCGAAGCGTCGGAGGGGGGTTCCGAACGGTCCCCAACCCTTCCCTGCTCCATGCCGTCCACCTCCATCTCCGTGTCACTGGCGTGAACTTCCAACTTGTCCTCCACCAGGGCCGTCGCCACGAAACCCGGCTTCAGCAGGCAATATCGTAGGTGGCGCTGCCGCATGTCATCCCTGTAAAAGTCCCTCCCGCATCCGAACGGGCACGTGAAGGGCCTAAAAGGGTGTGTGACCGGACAGGAGGTTTTGAGGTGTCGTTTCAGGTTCCCGGTCCGGTTGAAATATTTCCCACACTGTCTACACTCCGCCCCCTCCATCCTGGGGGGGAGAGAAACAGAGAAAAGGTCTGTGTTAGTAACAGGAGGGCAATATCTGCTGGGCTTGATCACCCTACGCCTGCACCGTGTCGTTCGACTAGGAATGGTGTCTGGCTCCCCGGCTGCTGGCCGTGGTTGCCCACCCCCTCCATTACTGGTTCGTCCTGCTCCTTTCTCCTTCTGCACACTTCCCCTTTCTCCTGTTCTCGAGGATGTAGTTGCCTCGCCTAGGTAGGGCTTCAGCCGATTATACCACACCGGCCGCCCTGGACCGTAGCGAGCCCCGGTCACGTGTCTGTCATACTGGCGTCGCTGGTGCGAGGGGCCTCCGCCGGTTGATTGCTGTGTCGACTTAGGTTCGTTCGGCACCTGTCGCTTGTTATAAAATCTCCGCTTCTTAAGCGGGCAGTCCCGTCGGATATGGCCAAACTCATGGCACCCGAAACATTCCACCATCGGGCGATCGAAAACTCGGTGCGGGGCACCTGTGTTCACTCCATTAGCCCCCGGCTGTGGTTGTGCTACTGACCGGACATATTTAGCCTCTTGCCTGATTCTCTTGTTCTGCTCCTGAGATTCCAGGAACGCCTCCATCTCGGTGGCGAGGGTGATGGCTTCGGTCAAGGTCGTCGCCGCCCTCGAGAACACGTAGCATTGCAATTGCTCGTCTCCCAATGCATTTCTAAAAGCCTCCACGGCCAAATCCTCTCGAGCCCGGACTGACAGTTTCGGGTAGCTCTTGGCGACCAACCGCCGAATAGACTGTCCCAGGCTGCTTATTGACTCACCGCTACCTCGGTGACGCATTGACAGCTGCGCCCGATGCAGTGGTATTTGGGCCGTGACTCCGAATCGCTTCTCGAAGTACTCCAGGATGCGAGGATACTCCTTACGTGCCGCCGGCTCCATGTCAGCCAAGGCTTCTTGTGCCGGGCCCTTCATATGGGAGGCCAGAAACAGTGCCTTCTCGGCCTCCCCCCACTGGTTGACGGTCGCGACGCTCTCGAAGTGGACTAGATAGTCGGACCAGGAGGATCCGCCGTCAAACTTATTCGGAAGCATCATGGGTCTCCGACTCCCTGAGGGGGGGCCCGACTCCTCCCGTTCTGCGGAGGGCACCACCCCGCCCGCAGCTGTAGTCACTGGTGGTGCGTCAACAAGCCCGGCGTGCTGAGGGCTGGTTGTGGTGGCGTACTTTGCCTCCACGCCATGGTCCACCCGCTTCGGTAGTGTGGTGCAGAGCTGGGCCGTGGGCTCCGCTCCATAGACTTGTGCAGTGCGGAGCTGACTCACAAGCTCCGCTCCATTGACTTGTGCAGTGCGGAGCTGACTCACCGGCTCCGCTCCATAGGTTTGTACAGTGCGGAGCTGATTCACAGGCTCCACTCCATAGGTTTGTACAGTGCGGAGCTGGGCCATGGGCTCCGCTCCATAGGGTTGTGCAGTGCGGAGCTGATTCATCACAAGCTCCGCTCCATAGGTTTGTACAGTGCGGAGCTGAGCCGTTGGCTCCGCTCCATAGGGTTGTGCAGTGCGGAGCTGATTCACCAGCTCCGCTCCATAGGGTTGTGTAGTGCGGAGCTGAGCCGTGGGCTCCGCTCCATTGGTTTGTACAGTGCGGAGCTGATTGACAAGCTCCGCTCCATAGGGTTGTGTAGTGCGGAGCTGAGCCGTGGGCTCCGCTCCATTGGTTTGTGCAGTGCGGAGCTGATTGACAGGCTCCGCACAATAGGGTTGTATAGTGCGGAGCTGATTGACAGGCTCCGCACAATAGGGTTGTGCAGTGCGGAGCTGAGCCGTGGGCTCCGCTCCATTGGTTTGTGCAGTGCGGAGCTGATTGACAGGCTCCGCACAATAGGGTTGTGTAGTGCGGAGCTGATTGACAGGCTCCGCACAATAGGGTTGTGCAGTGCGGAGCTGAGCCGTGGGCTCCGCTCCATTGGTTTGTGCAGTGCGGAGCTGATTGACAGGCTCCGCACAATAGGGTTGTGTAGTGCGGAGCTGATTGACAGGCTCCGCACAATAGGGTTGTGCAGTGCGGAGCTGAGCCGTGGGCTCCGCTCCATTGGTTTGTGCAGTGCGGAGCTGATTGACAGGCTCCGCACAATAGGGTTGTGTAGTGCGGAGCTGATTGACAGGCTCCGCACAATAGGTTTGTACAGTGCGGAGCTGAGCCGTGGGCTCCGCCCCATTGGTTTGTACAGTGCGGAGCTGAGCCGTGTGCTCCGCTCCATAGGTTTGTACAGTGCGGAGCTGAGCCGTGGGCTCCGCTCCATAGGTTTGTACAGTGCGGAGCTGATTGACAGGCTCCGCTCCATAGGTTTGTACAGTGCGGAGCTGGGCCGTGGGCTCCGCTCCATAGGTTTGTGCAGTGCGGAGCTGAGCCGTGGGCTCCGCTCCATAGGTTTGTACAGTGCGGAGCTGATTGACAGGCTCCGCTCCATAGGTTTGTACAGTGCGGAGCTGGGCCGTGGGCTCCGCTCCATAGGTTTGTGCAGTGCGGAGCTGAGCCGTGGGCTCCGCTCCATAGGTTTGTACAGTGCGGAGCTGATTGACAGGCTCCGCTCCATAGGTTTGTACAGTGCGGAGCTGGGCCGTGGGCTCCGCTCCATAGGTTTGTGCAGTGCGGAGCTGAGCCGTGGGCTCCGCTCCATAGGTTTGTACAGTGCGGAGCTGATTGACAGGCTCCGCTCCATAGGTTTGTACAGTGCGGAGCTGGGCCGTGGGCTCCGCTCCATAGGTTTGTACAGTGCGGAGCTGATTGACCGGCTCCGCACAATAGAATTGTGCAGTGCGGAGCTGAGCCGTGGGCTCCGCTCCATTGGTTTGTGCGGTGCGGAGCTGATTGACAGGCTCCGCACAATGGGGTTGTGCAGTGCGGAGCTGATTGACAAGCTCCGCTCCATAGGGTTGTGTAGTGCGGAGCTGAGCCGTGGGCTCTGCTCCATTGGTTTGTGCGGTGCGGAGCTGACTCACAGGCTCTCTAATGTTCCCCGCCGAATACCACGGGGAGGAGAAGGTCGGTTCCGTGTGGGACCGCCTCAACACCTCCCTGGTCTCTGGGTCATGCTGCGGAGAGGCACAGAACTGCTTCCTCGGAACCCGCTCCGATCCTTCCCCCCTCACGTCGGTGCTCTGTGGAGAGAGCCGGAACGATTCCGTGAGGGATCGCCCCGACCCCTCCGGCCCCCTTGTGTCGGTGCTCTGTTGAGAGAGCCGGAACGATTCCGTGAGGGATCGCCCCGACCCCTCCGCCCACTCCGTGCCGGTACGCTGCGGAGAGAGCCGGAACGATTCCGTGTGGAACCGCTCCGACACCCCCGCGCCCACCTGACCCGAAGCGGACGTGACTCTCCTGTCCTTAAGAACCCGTGGCTGATCCCCCTCATCACAACTGTTACTCCCACCGGCTTCTCCCAGCCCTAGGACTGATGATATCTCATCTACTGTAAACCAAAATGGCCCATTCATTGTCTGAGTCTGGCTCGGCGTGTCCTCAGCATGTGCCGAGTCTGACGCCATACTACCCAAACACACGTGAAAACCCAACAGAGAAAACAATCTTTTTACCTGATTCCAGTGTCTTGATAGTGCCCTGCCGTCCCGTCGCTGCCACCAATGTAACAAGAATTTGTCCACGGATTCTTCTCAGCAGAACACAACAAAAACACACAGCAGGATACAGTTTTCTCGGTCAATTCTTTACTGGTTTATTCAACACGTCTCTACTCCAAGACTCACATGACAAGAAGCACGTTTAGGCTACGTCTTCCCAACGAGACGGGTGTCCCAGCCGTTCAGCGAGGGGCCCGCTGCGACACAGCTCTAACAACGGTGCCGTGTCACAGCGCCCTCCAGGAGGCCGCTCGGTAACACGGCTCCCACCGGGCCCGTGTCACAGCGCCCTCCCATCATCGGCCGACTCCACCACGGAGTCGTGCTGGCGCCCTCTTGCTGAACGGTCTGGGCCAACGCTACAGTATTAATGAAAAGGATCCATGGTCTGTGCATAAAGCAATGCGTATGTATCCGTATACTATTTTCACGTTGTGTTAAAAACAATTACTTTAACCATAGAGTGGTCCTTTCTCTATGCTTTAACGGGGGAAAAGTCACATGTTCGAGATTAACACTCGGCCTAAACCATCGTGGAGGCAGCTAGCGGTACGTTATCCTAGTGTTGTAGTAAATGTATACACACATTTTCTAAAAGCAAACACTTGTATACAATAGTAAAGTAAAATTCAAACATGAGTTTATCGAAGAGCCACCATTTCAAACGTTTTGTGAGCATTTGCATATGAACCTAAATCATCAAAATGATGTTTATTATTTATATGATTAGACCTACTTTTTAAATTATCATTCGACCAATTCTCAATGTTCAGACACATACCGTACAATACCGTACGTTTGTACGGTATGTACTGCCTGTACTTCTTGAAATTGTAAACAAACTGGACGGTCAACATCAATATTCCCCCTTTTCAACGTATATAACAATCAATGCTAAGAAATAAAGCATACTGCCAAGGTTGACTCGTCGTTTTGCTTTCCCCCGCCCCCACCAAACCCCATTAAAGCCCTCCCCCAACCCCCCCCCCCCCCCCCCACCAAACCCCATTAAAGCCCTCCCCCAACCCCCCCCCCCCCCCCTCCCAAACCACATAAAGCTCACAGAGGAGCAAAAGCAGTCACACCAAAACACAACGCAAAGAAAACTTTGGGCGGAAGTGCAATCTTTCGCAGACAACGCAACATATTGGCAATGTTTTGATCCATATCCATTTTGCCAAACATCTGTTAAACGAGACGACAAGTATTCTTGCTGCTTTACCAAAACTTGCCGACGGGGCGCTTTTTCCTGACCCTGGGTCCTTCACTTCACGACGGTGTGAGTTACAATTGTTGTTTCTCCCTATTGTTGTTTCTGTGTTCATTGTGTTTGTTGGTCATGCGTGGGGCAGCATGCTTCCGAGCAACAGTAATTTAGTTTACTTTTGTTACCCCTGACCCGCATGATTTGTCCTTGTTTTTATCCCTTCTGGTTGTCCTTCCCATTTGGTTTTGTTCCCCTCCTGCATGCTCTGCCCTCAGTCGCCCTCATATATTTTATATATTTTTTGTTTTTGCTTTTATTTTCTTATTTATTTAATTTTATTTATTAATTAAATTTTATTTTTCTAATTTTGTATTTATTTTCCTTATTACTTGCTTTTTTTATAACTGTTTTTCTTGTGCTATTGTAACTTTGGTTTGTTGTTTGTTTTGGTCGAATAAATAATAATAATAATAATAATAATAATAATAATAATAATAATAATACAACACTCGGATGTTGCTGAGCCCGACAGCTTTGAGAAAGACTTGAGAAGGAACTGGGAACGACGTGACCTTTTCTTGACTGTAAACACTACTAATTTAATTTATCTGAAGGACATTATGTTGGTCAGCTCAGCATAATAGATCAAAGGGTTTGATTATAAAACTAATTTTTAAATTCATATTAATGGAAGGTGCATTATATATTAAGTTTAACCATAGAAAAAGGACCTCTATGGTTTAACCATGTGTATTTCTTTTCAGAACTAAGTAGTCTCCCGAATTCCAAAATCTGATCCGCGGCAGTAGAATAATTAGCAAGACAAGTTCTAAAAAGAACAAATCCACACAGCAAGTAGATATACACATGGTGTTACCACAAACTGAATATACATTGATACCTCACCATGCATTGATCAAATCATTGGAAAGTACATTCATTGGATTTTGGAAGTCGAGTAAACTGATTACCATCTTCTTGCATTCAATAGCCACAGCAACCATCCTATGAAAATTCTATGGAATTTGTAGGCCCTTTTTTGTTAGCGAAAACAACGAAAAGCGGGGCACGTTTTGTCTGATGGGACTTTTGTGCGCGTTCGTTTGGGATTTATTTCGATTGCAGCAATCAAACCAAGTTGAAGTGACTTTTCTCGGGCTATAAACGTGTATGAATGCAGGCGGCATCCGTGGCATGTGCACGCGGGTTTCCTCGGCTATAATTATTGGCACATGATAGTCGGAATCATGCCAAGTTGATCCGAATTCGTAGATGCGTAAAAATCAAACCAACGAAATGACACCTCCCGCATGCATTGGAATTCTGTGAACATTTTTTGGCTGGCTCTTTATTAAAACAAACATGCACATTTTAAACATTCATCAATGTTTTAAACCCCCTTGACTTTCACAGTCACCTCTTTCCAATCTCTATTTTCCCTCGAGCATTAATTATTATGATAAAGTGTGTGTGCCAATTTTGATTGGGGGGGGGGGGGTTGACAGACGAAAACCTAATATTCGTCTGGAAAAGGGACATGATAAAATAAAATAAAAGTCAAATTAATTTTAATGAGAAATTCGGACTAAGATGAATATGGGACCCGTAATATAAATTATCAGACATTTTTAATGACTGTTATTGTTGGGAACTATCGACAATCGAGTGATTGGAAATACACATATCTCATAAACAGCATCCATTGACAGTCATTATCAGTCATTATCAGTCATTGACACCGAATTCGTTAAAAAGACATGTTTTCCGGTTTAGATAAGCGTATCTAATCAAAAGACAAAGTTATGTCAGATATAAACAACTCGGCTGTTAAGCCTCCTTCTATCAGCTGTTAAGCCTCCTTCTATACAAAAAATATATCTGAGATCCCTACCCATCGGCTAAAGGGAATAATCGACCAAGTATTATTAATTAGTAAGTAAGTAAGTACGTATAAATAAATTAGTAAGTATATTTAATAAGCAAGCAAGTATGTATGTTATTCTTGCACAATTGTTAAAAAAACACACGCACTATTGAGCATTAAAAAAACTTTGACTGACCCTTTTGTGAAGGTGTTAACCCCCCTGTAATTATAATGACTGCGTCTAATGGGCACTCCTTTCACACACCTTGAATATAAAGTAGCTGTTTTGTGACGTCAATGCCTCCCTCTCTCATTGACGCAGGATTGCACTACAGTCCGGTAATCGGTATAGGCCTAAGTAAACGGGCAGAAAGATCATTATTGTTTACACGGTTGCGTTTGCGGTATGGCGGTATACACCACCACGGGCTGTTTGTGTGTGTTTTTAAGCTATGCAACGATCGAACTAACAAACTGAAAATTACTCACGAATTTTGAACAACACAGTTTCAATGTAAGTATAATCTCTAGTTTTTAATTTAACAATTTTTATTGCAAACACTGCAAAGATTCAACACGAAGTGTAAACACACGTCGATGTGATCGACAACATTGAAAAATGCATGATTATATAGTATAGTTTAGTATTGTAGATACAGTCAACTGGGTGTACGTCACCAAATCGAAATTATACTTTACTTTACTCTATTTGAGTAGGGCTAGTCTGAAAAAGTATAGCTTTATTCTATCGCAACGTCAAAGCCCGAAATTTTGCTAACCAAGGTTGGAAAACTACTAGGCCATGGGGCATAGGGCTAAAATCCGTTTTTTCGTGCAACAGAAATGGGGACTACTTTGTTTATTCATGAAAATCAGCAAAATATTCATTCCATTCGATATAATAATGTGCCCAATAAATATACGTGCACATTAAAATACAAATAAAGAAAGAATTTCGATAAAAAAATCAGGTTTAACATTCGCGAACAAGGTTGTTCACGTGATAAATTCAGCGAATGAGCGCTCCCGATACGTCAGGTGCGGTAATTGGCCAATCACGCAGCTCGTACTAAGCTCCGTTCGGTAGCTGACAAAACAACATGGCGACGCCCGTCGCAACGGAAGTGACAGCAAAACCTGTTCACATTTCGTCCAAATTTTGCGTGATGCATGTTGTTAATAAAACTAAAAGCAATTTCATTCAATTCACTGAAAAAAGTTGGTCCCGTTTTGTTTTATTTTCGAGTAAATGGTTGCTCTATGACTGCAAAGAACGCGATTTACTGACCGACTGTGCGGTAAAACTTGGGCTTGATTTTGCCGATATACAATCCTGCATTGATCGAAGCCAAACCAGAAAATCCTAACATTGGCTACCATTATGAATGTTCTCGTCGCTTTTGTGACATCAGTAAAGTGAACAGACTCAAGGAGAAAAAGACCAAAACATCTACATCTCATGGTATGTATGTTAATATTATGATTATTATCTACATAATTATTATGTATTGTAATTATTATTTTTTTATTTTTTATTTTTTTAGTAAGCTTTTAAGTTTAGCCAAACAAAAGTTTCAATTGTTCTGCAAGTGCAACATTGAATCTGATCGTGATAATATTAATAAAGAATTAACTTTTTATTGACATGTATCATGATCAAATAAATCATCATGCTTGATTCAAGCAAGTTAATAATAAATTCCTGAATATTTTGAGTTGGCCTTATTATTATCATTATCAATGATTTTGATATCTTCAAACTCAATTGACAAATGCAAAGCAGACTCGGCATGTCATGCATGATAACATGTACATTTTATGATTTTGTTTATCTATTTCAAGACTACAATTTATAATACGAATCGTACTATTGCAAGCATGCTCTTTTACTTCTACAGTATCATGATATTTGGGGCTATGTTGTTTGTCATCAGGCTTATGTCATACCTCACTACAGTTTTTAGGATCCACAAATAATTAAGAAATAATTGTGTACATACAATACATGTACACATTTTGACTAAAATGAATGTTTGCAAAATTTAAAACTGAGGTTATTTTTATTTTGTGTTTTTGTTTTGTCATGGTTATTAATTTGTTAACTAGCAACTGACAAAACAATATTTAATTTTGTATGTGTGTGTGTGTTATGTTTATGTTTAGACAACAATTCAATGGTTGGTAGGTAGGAAGAAAATAAATACAGTTTTTTATATTTTGACAAAAAGTTTCATTCTAATCACTAAACATTTGTGTTCTCTTTTATTGCAGATGACGGGACAGACATGAATGAACTTGATGATGGCCCAGTTGTAGTAAGTGAAAGTAGTGGAGAGCCCAGCAGAAAGAGAATGTTGCGTTCCTCAGATGCAAACAGCCGCAAAAGAGATTGGAGCAGGCGACATATGTTTCCTGAAGAGTGCATTTTCTGCCATAGCAACCAATACAAGCGCAGTCACATTTCAGGAAAGAGGTCAATGGTAAGGCTTGTAAAATGTGAACTCATCACTGGAGGTCAACTTCTAAAGGCTGCAAAAGCAAAAGAGGATGTACAAATGCTACATCAAATAGAAGGGGAGGACTTGGTTGCCAGGGAGCTTCAGTACCATCATGGCTGCTACAAGAATTTCACAAGATTTTTTAGTAAACCTCGCAAGCCATGCATTGACCTCAGTTCAAAATGGCTATATTGATGCTTTTAACAAATTCAGCCAAGACACCATCAGAAAGCGTCTAATTATAGGCAAAGAAATTCTAACATTGAGTAAACTCAACAAGATATTTATCCGCGCCATTAAAGAAATCAGCGGCACCGATGCACCATATCGAACATGGCATCTGAAGACGCGACTACAGAAAAGCTTTCCACAGCTAGTCTTCGTCAAAGCCAAAAATAAAAACATGAGTGACATTGTGTTTAGTGAGAGTCTATCAGCTGAAGATTTGGCCGAGGACTTGGTGGACGATACAGCAGGGAGTTCAACAGATGACAGCACAGATGTGGAAGAGGAGACTATACCAACTGTTTCAGAATCCAAAGTACCACCCACAAATGACCACTTCGCATGCTGTATAGAGCTGCACTTATCATAAAGGCTGCTGTCTCCATTAAGCCATCTTCACCACCACCATATCCACCTACTTCTGACGACCTAAAAGAAGAGAAAGTAAAGGCAGAGGTTCCTTTTCAACTGTTCAACTTCCTTGCTTGGATGACAGGTGTGTCCAGTGAGCCGGATGATGCAGACTTTGTGGAAGTTCCAGACCACAAACAAAGAAGGCTGCTATCAATTTCGCAAGATATAATTTTCTTGGCCTCCAAACGACCCATGCCGGCAACCAACTGGTACTCCATGGTACGACTGCCAGTCTAGCTGTCGTAAGACGCACAGATATATCAGGTTGGAGGGTTTTAAAGGGATTTAGTTAAGCCCGCATGCCCGTTGTCTGCGGACGAATACTTTCGTAAACTATTAAGACGTGGTACCACTTTTCATGTATGAAGCTTAAATATTGCGAGTGCTTCTGCAGAATATCAATAACAACACTCGCAGATCAGTATAATATCGTCTATTCATTTGTTTTATTCAAAGATTGCATTTGTGATCCCGCCTCACTCCTTTATATCATAAATTCTCAGGATTCTTTAACATATATCAAATAATAAACCACAAGGGAAACTGACTGGGTAGAACAAAGAAAAATTGACTAGAGCGGGATTTGAACCAACGACCTCCGGTTTAACGTGCCGGCGCTCTACAGCCCTATGTTGGTGGTTTCCCTATTTTGTCAATATCTTTGTTCGGGGGGTACCAGTCAGAAGCCATTCAACCGCAAACTGCCGTGTAGCCAGGGATCACACCCAAGTATACGATACAACCTGGGAAGCGGCAGCCAGGGGATCACCTTAAGGGGATGTGACGTGACTTTTTATATCAGATATCAAATAATAAACCACAAGGGAAACTGACTGGGTAAATTTTTAAATCATTTTGGGTTGAACAAAGAAAAATTGACTAGAGCGGGATTTGAACCAACGACCTCCGGTTTAACGTGCCGGCGCTCTACCAACTGTGCTATCTAGCCCTATGTTGGCGGTTTCCCTATTTTGTCAATATCTTTGTTCGGGGGTGCCAGTAAGAAGCCATTCTTTAACATGCACAAAAATGTGCTGCATAATTTGCGAAGCTGGCCCCTCCTAGGGCTCAGCAAAAGCAGCTCTGATCTGTGCATACATGTAGCTGGGCTAAGTTCTATTTAACCAAGTTCAAATTTGGCTCTGCAATTTTGCATCTATTGGCTTCAACTTGGTAATTATGATAAACCACTTCCGAGCAGAACTTGGTGCAGAGCTAGCCTTGAGATGGTGCCACCACGCATATTATATATAAATACTGTTACTTTAAATGTGTAGCTTCATAATAATTTCTTCTGCACTGTTTCGTAATCATTGCAATTTCCCACTGCCCGTTCATAGAGAAACTGACGATAACATAACAGTGTGTAATGAAGCTATATATGAAACTCAAATTAATTTTTTTTATACTTTCTTAGGCCTGCTTGTTTGTATAGAAAAATGCTCTTTAATTTGGCACTTTAAAAAAATGCAGCCAATCACATCCACCTTTCAAATAATTGTTTCTGTTTGTTGAAGCTTACATGAGCACAGTCTGATTACATGAGAATCATAAAACTTCTGTTTCTTCAACTGTAGTTATCTTGTGGAATTTGGAACAATTAATTCACTGGTATATAAAATGTTGTATTTTTTCTCATACAATTAACATTCAATAAGACTATGTATCTATAGAGAAAAATGTAATGTGTCATTGTGTTTGAAAGATAATGCATATGTATAAAACCATTAAACACTTTGCTTTATATCAAAAACATATTTCATTGCTCAATTATTGATGTCTGTCTACCTTGTTGGCATGTATGCATTATGTATTGAACATGGAAACTAAGCAAAAGTAACAGTACTCTTAAACACTGTTGTCATGTAAGCAGTTTCCATGACATGCGTAATGTATACATGTTGTACTGTTTTAAATAAATAAGTTGAAAATGAATCTTCTTAAAAGTAAAAAGAGTCAGCAGTCAGCTGCCAGTCATTGCCATTCTTCAAATCAAACAAGATGAACTGATCATAGAAGGTAGAAGTGAGAAGGTAATTTTAAAAATTGGTTTCCATTCCACCAAATCTTCATGCAGAGCTCGGTATCCAACCCCTTAGCCACCGAAGACGAGTAGCTGGCCTAACAGTTTTCGAAAAAATTCAGTGCTCTCTTTTACCCCATCCACTTGAAAGTCTCAAACTTCCTCTAAAAACAGCACGCCGCTTTACTAGGCAATCATGTACACAACATCAAGATACTGTCATCATCCCCAAATCACGCACGTCTCAACATCAGAGATCCTCTATATCATCCTGTACCAGGCTTTGGAACTCACTACCTGCTTCTGTCGTTGTAGCCCAATCAGCCCAGTCTTTCAAGTCCAGGATTCATAATATCCTTATGAACATGCCCCCTGCTCAGAACTTATGAACTCTAGCTGTAGTTTATTACTATTAGCTTCTTGTTCGCTTGAGTGAGGTTTAAAAAAAATAAAAATAATAATACAAATTTGCGGCACATGTGTTTCAGCTGTGGCGGACCGATGCATCTTCAACTTATCTCTATGACTATCTAGATTCAAAAATTTCATGTTTATTGGTGTATCTCAGTAAAAAGGTGATCTAGAAACAATACTACCATCAATTTTTTCACTTTACTCCTCCAACTTTCCAGAAATAAAAGAAAAAGCAGTAACGTGTAGTTGATGTTACTTGCATTTTTATCAAGTTAGCGTAACGTGTAGTTGATGTTACTTGCATTTTAAAAAGTGCGTGTTAAAAATTAATGAGCACCCTCGGTGTCTGGGCACATGGTTTTTCTTGTTCAGGAGCACATCCCCAACCCATCTATAGCAATTTTAAGTAATCCCCTTCGTTGTTGCACGAAATTGTCAAATTTAGCACATTTTAGCCCTATGCCCCATGGCCTATACGGGAAGCCATACTGCAAAGCAAAAACAGATAACCACACTGATTTTGTAGCAATGTTAACGGTGGAAACAAAGTAACCAATCATGGGATGTGGTTTGTTTTTAATTGAACGTTTGCAGAAATGTTGAATTTGGTCACACCATTTGTTAAAATTATTGAATGTTTAGGCCGTCCATGCCAACCAACCTGCACGGTTTGTTTGTCAACAATGGAAAGGTCTTTCCTTATAAATATGTAATTTACGTGACGTCTAGAAACCAGACTCCGTATTCATTGCTCCAGTCTGTTGGTATGTTCACACGAGTAGGCCTATAGCTATCGCTGTTCACTTCGCTGCTTACAACATTCGCATCGTTAGAACATAACTTAACATTATAACATAGAATTGTTGCTGTTTCCTAAAACATTCATGGAAAATGTAGCAAGTTGTTTTCTGTTTTTAACTCTGTTTTTCGATTGGTTTATAGTCAGTGATTAAATTGTTTAATTTATATTAAAAAATATATAAGTTGTTAAGTTGGCCTATTCTTGACCCTGCCCGATGTTGTGATCAATGTTTTGTCAACTCATATTTTCATAAACGAATGAATCTAAAATGTCAAGGGGCTCATTTCAGCATTCACTCCGTCAAAACAAGAAATTCGAGTCTTTACAGGATGCGTAGTGGATTTTTTTCAAAGAGTTGGTTACCACGAAATACGTCAGGAAAGCATGAAGCTTGATACATCATAATATCGTATTAGGGGCATGGGGGTGAGCAGTGATTATTGAAATGGTATAAATATACCACGAGTTCTAAATGTGTTTTAGTACAGTTCGAAAGGTCGAGTTGTCTTGGTTGGTAACAAATTAACCAACATTGTTTGAGAGACCTATTTGTGAGTTTTGTTTAAATTTTTGTTTTTACTTGATCGAATAAACGCCGACTCTCTCTCCGTGAATTATGAGGCCCCCATTAGAAAAATATAACTTTTTATTTTGTGTTATCTAGACTATGCCTTTTTTTTCAGTTGCATGCCATCACAGTGTCTGTCTGTCTGTTCTTTTGTTCATTGTAAACTTTGTATGATCGTCCATTTACTTTAATACCTATCATTTACTTTAGAATAGAAGTAATGTTTGCGTGTGCATACCAATTAAGCTTTGCATCTCTTGCAATACAATTTGTCATGTATTTTTGTAATATTAAATCGACTTATTTCAAAAATCAAACATCAGCATTACGAATTTGTCAAACTATATAATGTAGTTGTTGTGAACTAAATTACTGGTATGGAACTCCATCGCATGATGACTAACAAGGAATAATATTTTGAAGTTTTTGCTGGGGGTTCAGGTATAGTTGGATTCCCCCCCCCCCCCCCCCCCCCCCCTAGCTACGTTTCCGTACCAGCTACGACTTTCAACCATTAGAACATGGGGATCTTTAATGTTCTTTGGTTGGATCCATAAAAATAAATTGTCAATTTCCTCTGATAAAAAGTTTTACTCTACATTACTCTCCTCTCCAGAACATGACAGAAAAACGTGAGGACTCCGAGGCCCCGATGATGGGACCGGAGGAGGGGAAATTCATGATACAAAAGAACGACACGAGCCTGCAGAACAACAGCAAAGTGGTCGAAGGGGACGAGAATGCGACCAGGGGGAACTGGTCTGGAAAACTGGATTTCATTCTGTCGTGTGTTAGCTTTGCGGTGGGACTGGGCAACATCTGGCGCTTCCCGTTCCTCTGCTTTGAAAATGGCGGCGGTAAGAGATTCAATGCCAGGCGCCAGTAATAATTTATATGATAATGTACTAACATAGGGCGCTTCTTTGATTCATAACGAGCCAAAGTTACTACTGGTTGCACTTGAGTGTACAATTCTGATTGGATTATTAAAGTAATATATAATTTGGACAATGGATTCAATGGGGTCTATATAATCAGACAAAAGGGATCATTGCTGTATAGTCATCCATCAACCTATACAAAAAAAAACAAGTTAAAGGTTTATACAGGATTGGCAGAGCTGACAAAATAATCACAGACAGTGTTCATGTTTTGTGTAATCAACCACATACATGAAATAACAAACCTGTGAAAATTTGAGCTCAATTGGTCATCGAGGTCACGAGAAAATAGTGAAAAGAGACCTTATGTGTTTTCTGTTTTTCAAACATCGAGTTTATTATCGCGCGCGATAAAAACTATTGTTTTACTAATTTCTCAGAAACGATTTTAGGCAGAAATATTTTAAGGAACCCTTTCTACCATTACTTACTTTAAATCATGTCAGTTATGTGTGAATCTGTGAACATTTGTGTTTTTCGATCTTACCAATAGTGTACAGGGCCTTTAAAGATAGGTCAGATTGGTAACTACTCCAAAAATTGATGAACACAAAAAACCTATTTTGTCAGAAGCACTGCAGCTGTTCATAGTACAAACTTTGTTGAGAAAGGATTCCCTTTAAAGTAATAAGGTTTAGATTAGTCTTCACTCCAAAACAGTTGAATCTGAGAAACAATTCATGAATCGTTTCTCAGATTTCTGAAAGTTAAGTGTCCGTTCGCGAATGCTGTGGCCAGAGGTGCGGTTTGTATACCTGCTGTCACCTCACTAAACTTGGATTGATTCGACCTTAGTGTGAAAATACCATGACAGTTGTTTGCTGTTTTCTCAGTCAGTAGACACTGTAATCAACTGAACCTTCACTTGTGACTTTTATTGACTGTATAATTCTGCCTGTAAATCGGCATTACGTTGACAAAAACCAAACGATGACCCTACCATCAAGTTGACAGTAAATGACTCTCAAACAGTAATACATGTACGTGGTTCGCCGCGCAATAATTATGCGTAGGTGTGAGTGCATTGGATGCATGGGCTTATAAGAGTCCGGAAGGCTTAATCTAGATTTCTTTCCCAACGGTGAGAACGGAATAACTAATTGAACTTAAACTAATTATCTCCGGACATTGTCATGCATGTTATTCATTGAATAATGGCTGCAGGTTATGTTTGTTTTTAGTTGGGTCAACATTTTCAAACCGTAAGTCGAGGATACAGCATTTGAAGAACGCGTAATTTACCGTTGCTTATTTCGGTTGTTGTCATGATAATAAGCTCATTAGGAACGCACACAGAATCCCCGACAAAACATAAACAATTTGTAATGTTTTGTCCTTTTAAAAGTTTTCCACCGAGTTTAACGAAATCACAGTTTGGTGGTGTGGCGTGCCTTTGTAAAAAACTAAAGGGTGTGAATGGATCTACTTTCCCCAAAATATAATGACAGGCCTTCAGTTCTCCTTTAAATTAACTGCAGTTCTTTTCAAAATAGACTGTGCAAGACTCACGCGTATTCGACCATTTTTTGGACCTGTTAAAGTGCGTGAGTTTGTTTTCTTCACACGTTTGTCTACTGGGACCAAACCTAAGTGGTTCCAAAATGTTGGAATACACGCGAGACTTGCACGATCTATTGCAAATGTTTTTACATTCATCAACAACAACAAAATATACAAAAATGTTCAGATTCCAAGCTGTTTGACCTTGTTTCCAGAGATTAAAAGATTTATAATTGATTGATTGTTTTGTTTCTGACAGGTGCATTTTTGATACCGTACTTGATCATGATATTGGTAGCAGGCCTTCCAATGTTCTTCCTGGAGCTAAGCTTCGGTCAGTTTGCTGGTCAAGGGTGTCTCACGATCTGGAACATCTGCCCTCTCTTCAAAGGTATATGCTCTGAAATAAATAACTGAAGTGTTGTTTTGATAATTCACTTAATACCTCGGCCTCGCCAAAGAATGACAGTTTGGTTTTTGAATTGTTACTGCATTCCAATACTGACTTTGTATGAAGTTGTTACACCTACCTAATGAACATTTCCATCAGATATATCTGATGTGAATTTACTGATCGATACACATTTTGAAAGTTACCTTTTAATGGCCATTACACATAGCATAATCGTAAGTACTTTGTGATCAAGTTGTAGATAACTTCAAGTAGGGCCTAAGTTTATATTTCTTGAAAGCTAGAGGAGTTGATCAAGGCTCTCTTCTAAAATCCAATTCCTAATTTGTTTCAATGGTTTGGTGTAATTATTAAAAAGCATTTTAAATACGAGAATACTGTAGGAATCTCTGCAATGTTGTCAAGATGTATGTGACTAAAACCCTTCTTCATATCTAAGGAATATTTTTCAAAGAAAAAAGAACTAAGTTGTTGCAAACTGCTAACCAACCAAGATGACCTAATCTATAAATGCAAAAAAAAAACCCACCAAAACCCCAAACAACAATTTAATGGCCTCTCTTGCAGGTGTGATACTTCTTCTTACACTCTAAAAAAATACTTTCTCAACACTTCTTCTTCAAAGTGCCTAAAAAACATAAAGTTACAGTGAGTAAAGAACGTCTTAGTATATAAGACCAATGTACATTTGACGGGATTAGAAACAGTTTGTTTTATGTTGAGGTCGTCCATACCTTTCTTCTGTTTATATTTCCTCCTTAAGCTCTAGCACCTGAAATCCATACAATGTTCCTTGTTTACTTTTGGGTCATTCCGTGTCAATTCAACATGCTTTTGGACCTGACCGTCACGGATTGAAATGAAATTCGGTGTGCTGATTGGACTCCTTGAGAAACCCCCAGAACTGAAATTTTATGTAATTTGGTTAATTATTTTTTGAGATATGGGTTAACGAACTTTTGACTAATTATCATGGCCTGCTATGTTTGGGCGTTCATATCTCCAAAAGTAAAGAACCTACAGAAATAAAATTTACATCATTTTAAAGCTCTTGAAATGTCCCTCATTTGAGAAAAAAAATTAAAAAATTATACCTCATGCGCAAAAAAATACGCAAAAATATGACCTTTGACCTTGATTTGCGAAAATGCGTATTTTTTAAAATGCGTAATTTTTCCCCCATTGTTAGCTTAAGATGTAAGCAACGTTTTCAGAAACATTTGGGATGGGCACTCTTAAAGTTTTTTAGTTATGATTATTTTAGTAAGGACAAAAACTCTTAAAATGTATGCATTGTACATGTTCAAATGTACATGTACAGTGTAATGTATAGTTATTGCGTTGTGTACACTCAATGGA
The DNA here is from genome assembly GCA_037783415.1 of Leptasterias polaris. Lineage (NCBI taxonomy): Eukaryota > Metazoa > Echinodermata > Asteroidea > Forcipulatida > Asteriidae > Leptasterias > Leptasterias polaris. Next base: position 130,309 of record JAZGTN010000305.1, on the reverse strand, counting down.
TGTTAATTTTGCATTGGGGGTAAAGAATATAACCTGTTTTTCCCCTAACACTGTTGTTGATTAAGCACTCCCTGAGGCAAATTACATGGGTGGGATTCGATGACTGAGTAGGTGTTCTTTCTCACCCTTCTTGACCTAAAATTTGAAACTTCTACCCACTACGACAGACTTGTGCGATAAGACAGTCAAGGGCAATACCCGAAAGCCTAGGAAATCAATCCGATCTACTCTCCATAAGTCCACGGAAGTTAAGTTGATCTAAAATCCGGCATATTGTGTTTGAATGAGTCAATGTTATCATGAAGCAAGTTTTTATGATCACGAGAATATTGCAGCTGGTTCAATCATCATAATTTTAACCTTGAAAGAGTTCTTTGATGTAAACGCTTCACCTCCTTGCTGTCCCACAGGGCAACAAACAAAAGTACACCCAGTACAAAAATATTGAAAAACAGGGAGGCCGCCAACATTACGGCCACATATCTCAGTTGGTTGAGCGCCGGCACGATTATCCGGAGGTCGAAGGTTCAAGTCCCGCTAATATTCAAGTTCTCTTTGTTCAACCCAAAGTTAAAATAAAATGAGAACTGATTGAGTTTTGGTGGGAAAAATAAAAGATCTCTTTATTTACCGTACAACAAAAAACAACATAAAAATTGCTTGACCTCAACTTTTGTTTATGAATGAGAAACGTAAACAACTGGTCTGTGTAGTGAAGTGAGCTTTCTGAAATGAACCCCCCCCCCCCCCCCCCCCCGGTTACGCCACTGCTATATTCGGAAACAGCCGGAATGAGTCTCATTTCACGAACCAGACTGATGTCTTTTAAACCGTTTGTTTGACTCATAATAGTAAGTTGATATGCAGTCAAATATACCATACACCATGCAGTGTGGTTGGGAGCTATAAGGGTCAACAGCCGGTGAGAATTCAAAGATGCCATTCCAGTGTCTGTGTCAACCGTTCTGTGTACTCTAATGCGTTCGTTTCCGTACATTAATAGGTCCCGACTGTACGTCAATATCCGTTCTGTCAGATTTTCATTTCAGAGCTATAATCGCATTTCCATTTTCCAAGAACTTCGGTTGTGGTTTGGGGATGTTATCCATGCCTTGTGGATTTTAAAAACTATTTACTATGGAACGCTGTTTCTTTATTATGCGTTATCGTGGAGCTACAGCAAAACACACAATGTCAGATGATGTGAGATTTAATATATACGATTTAATATAAGATGTGTGTTATAACCAGTAAAATTATTGTCTAATTAAAAAAAACCCTGTTTTTGTTGGGATGTATAATTATTCTGAGCAATAGGTCTCAATAACGAACAAAGGGTCGATTAATCGAGAACAAAGGTTTGGTGTTCTTGATTCTTGATATTATTGTGATATGTTTGAAGATTGTTTTTGTCAATCTATGCCAGTCAATTTATAGTTTGATTTTTTCTCAAATGTTGAGTTTTTAAATTCTGTTATCTTGTTTTCTAACTCCCCCCAGGGCTAGGTTATGGTATGCTGATTGTCTGTGCACTAGTTACTCTATACTACAACGTCATCATTGCGTATGCGTTCTTTTACCTGTTTGCGTCCTTCACGAGTGAGTTACCATGGAAGACATGTGGGAACGAATGGAATACTGGCAACTGTACCATACAAAAGAAGGGAGAAAATAACACCTTTGACGACTTCTTCCTGAATGGAACCTTCCAAAATGAATCAGTCTACAGTGAAACATCTTCAAATAAATCTTTCACGAACATCTCACATCCAGTTCGTCCCAGTGAGGAGTATTTTAAGTAAGCATTTCAATCGAATAAATAAAATCCGAAAAAAAAAAAAAAAAATGATCTTAAACTATTGTAATCAACACCATTGGTACCATTTTTTTTTAAACAGTCTTTTATGTGTTTCTGAGTGGAGGCTCTTCAGCCAGGCTTGTGCGGTCCCACCCATTAGTCACTGGGTGGAGCCCCTTCAAACAAGATTGTGTGGGCCCATCCATCAGTCACTGGGTGGAGCCCCTTCATCTAGGCTTTAGTGGGCCAACCCATTAGTCACTTGGTGGAGCCCCTTCAAACAAGTTTGTGTGGGCCCATCCATCAGTCACTGAGTTGACCCCCTTCACCTAGGCTTGTGTGGGCCCACCTCTCAGTCACTAAGGCCAAGTTCGCGCAAGGACTATTTTTGACCATAGTTCGGCTAAGTTAGCCCGAACTCTGTCTAGTCGACGATAGTTGGACTACGCTAGTCGACTATTTGGAACCAGCCTACGGGGCATGGTCGCAACGCTGGTAATCAATAGCCGTATATAGCACAGTGCAGAGTGGACCAGCTATAAGTCGCCGGTCGCGTTGACATGACATGACTATTGACTTCAGTCGTTCGCACTACAACTTCTGTGCGCATGCACTACGTACGTCACTAAACAACCACTATAGTTAACCATTGGTCCTTGCGTAGACTTGTGGACAAGTCGTTAAATGTCTGTCGCGGTGATAGCGGAACGGCTTTCTCGCAATAACCCGCGAGAGGGCTGCTCTGTGCGAGATTACTGCTCTCACGACTGGTCGCATTTACCGACTTGTGAAACCCGCTGGCGGTTTGTGCACGGCCTATGGGCACTTCAGCCGAATTTGTACGGACGCATCTGATTGGTCAATTTCGTTATATCTATGAATATTCAAACAGTAGATGAATATTAAACATCAAATCCTGTACTGGATGGAGTTTTATGTTGCTTTGATCATGCACGATCAAAACCAAACACTGAGTGGTGAGAGTGATTGTGTTCATAAATATTTTGACACAAGAAAATACGTATTCAAATTATGGGTACAACTTGTAAATAATTACAAAAAATCGAACGTAAGATTTTATTTCAGAGAGTCCGAGCGTGTTTGACAGTGCACAGCGTGTGGGGACATGACGTAAAACACACGGGCAAATCGTGTAGCTGCATGCCATGGCGCGCAGAGTTTCTCTCGGCCGGGGCTCAGCACGACGGAAACCCCTACCCGGCCCTAGCTAGCATGCCAAGAGATAGCTGTACCTGGAAGCTCATGAACATGTGGGAGGGGGTAGGGAGCCAGACCACCAACTACCTTGTCATTGCGGGTTTGTTAGTCGGTAAACCTCGCTGATCGAATCCGCTGTTTTAAAATCGTTACGTTTCAATGTTCGGTGTACGTTCCTTTCCCCCGATTTGGAAATTAAATAAGATTTATGTCAATAAATAGGAAAACCACTCTTATATTGACGGTGCAATTAAGTTAAACAATTTGTGAGACAAAAACGAGCCCCCACCCCAAAAAAAAAATCACACAAAACCAGAGCCCCTGAAGGTGAAAAATAAATTTAAAATTAAAATGTGAAAAAAAATTCTCACTCTGAATTTCTTTTTCCACTCTCGACACACAAAATTCCAACAAAGTCAAGTAGTTTCCTCAAAATATTATTTAATTCAATCAAAATATAATGTTGTCACATAAAATTTAATTTTTTTAAATTTGTAAACAAAGTTGTGTTTTTCTAGGTAGCAAAATAGATTTTTCCTAGAAAATACGTTTTTGTTCCCTCGAACACGCCTTCTTTCACCCGAAATACGATTTTGTTACCCATAAATACGCGTTTGTTCCCTGAAAGATACGCATTCGTTTCCTCGAAATATGATTTTGTTCGCACAAAATATAATTTTGTTCGCTCTAAATATGCTTTCGTTCAATAAAAATTATTTTTTCCACCGAAAGGAGATTTCTTTCCCTGAAAACAAGCTTTCGATTCATCAAAATACGACTTTGAATTAGTTGCCCGAAACATACGTTCATTCGTCCGAAATATGCTTTCGTTCCCTTAATATACGCTCCCGTTCCTTCGCAATGAGATTTTGTTCCCCAAAATTCCTCTTTCATTCCTTTAAGATAGCTAGCTTTTGTTCCCTTAAGATAGCTTTCGAAGCCCTGTAGTCCAATCACACAAATTTGTTAAATTCCCTTGTGAGGGGCGACTATGAGAGGGGACGAGTTTGTTGTCAGGGGGGTTAGGGGCGGCTTACTCCATCAGTGATTAAGTGGACCCCCTTGACCAAGCTTATGTGGGCCCACCCATCAGTCACTGAGTGGAGCTCCTTCACCTAGGTTTGTTTGGGCCATCTATCAGTCACTTAGTAGACCCCCTTCACCTACCTAGGCTTGTAACGGCCCACCCATCAGTGACTGAGTGAAACCCCTTCACCTAATTTTGTTAAGGTCCACCTGTCAGTCACTGAGTGAAGCCTTCACATTAGGCTTGTGTGGGCCCATCCTCCACACCAGCAATCTATTAGAGCAGGAGCAGATACAGATATTTATGGCATCGATGGCTACAATGACATTAATACCAATTAACAGTTGACATATTTATTATTAATGATTGTTTTCAATGCAGTAATTACGTGTTGACCATGTCAGACGGCATGCATATCATGGGCTCAGTGAAATGGGAGTTGGCCTTGTGTCTGCTCTTGGCTTGGATAGCTGTGTTTCTCAGTCTAATCAAGGGAATCAAAACATCTGGGAAGGTAATTAAAAAATACTCTGCAAAATATCGTGGTTTTAAATAACAATGGAAGCCCCCCCCAAAAAAAACACACCAAAACCCTCAGTACAATTGTATTGAAGAATTACAAATGAAATCATAATATACTAATTTCTCAAAACAAACAAACAAACAAACACATCTATAATCATATAATAGGCTAATAATAAACAGTATAACATATGGCATTTTCAGAGCTAACTAACCTTATTATAGGAACGAAACGTATTTAAGCACCAATACTCTTCCTGTTATAGTTGCTACCAGTAATCAATTAATTGTCATATGTTTCTACAAAAGAGTACGATTTATTTCAGGGTAAAGTACTGACACTCAAATCTGGCCACTGACAATGAAATGTGTTTTATCAAGGTCAGAGTATAACAGTATTATTAGGTCAGTATTCAATATTTATGTGTAATTTTGTTGGACCCTGGCAGTAATTATTCTTATTAAACACATTGAATATAATGTATTTTTGCTTCATCTCCCTCACTAAAAGGTGGTATACATCACATCGACTCTCCCGTACGTCGTCTTGCTGGCTCTATTCATTCGAGGCATTACACTAGATGGCGCTATTGATGGTATCATCTATTACATCAAACCTGACCTTGACAAACTCTCACGTGCTAAGGCAAGTCGCCAGTATTTAACCTGTATAAGAAAGGCTTATTTATTTTAGTTTGAGCGCCCTCTACCTGCAACTATCTCTCCATCTTTGGGGAATTTGACCTTTGTGCGCTCCATCCCGTACCGTAAAGAGAGCAAGATCTTTTTAAAAAGTATTCTGCCACAAGATAAGTAGTTCCAATTATTTCCAAAATGACCCGTAAAACTTTAATTTGGGGTTTGGATGATATTATTATTTTTTTTAATCAAAAAAGTTCTTGAAATGTTCCACTTAAAAGTGTTTGTCGTGATATTGGTTTTAAAGTATTTTCATGTCGGCGCATTAATTTGAAGAGATGGTAAATCGGTGCACCTGTTTGCTTGCAAGGATTATTCATTGGTGTGGTGTCGTGTGAGATGAGCAGACGAGAGTGTCAAACGGAGTTTACCTAATAAGATATTCTCATGTTTGGTGGAGAAATTGACTCTGTTCATGATACTTATACCCAGCATATTGAAGACCAAACTTAATGGAACTCTCAGTGAGTACTTCTTTGAATAATTGTTCCTCTTTCCGTGAGAAACCGGGTTGTTTTTACTCCAAACGTGTGTGAACACATTGTGTATGAAACTCTGAACGCACGTTTTGACGATGTACATGATACCTACTGCTAGCTAGCTGTGTACACAATGTCTATTGACATTGTTAAGTCAAAAGTTTAACAACTTGGAGGTAATAAACCACTTCCTACCAATTCAAAAGGAACACTGTTACTTACAATAATAATACATTGTTTAACTCTTGTCAATACTTAGACTTCGTAACACGTTTGTTTAGTCTTCAATGTCTTTAATTACTCTATTTGGAAATTGGAATGTGAATGTTTTTTTCTTCTTGGACTAGATAGAGTTGGTGATGTTGGTTGCCTGTGTATTCTGTAAATTGACCCACTTGACATTGGCATGTTTCGAGTGCATTCCAAGCGTGCTATTCTTCTTATCTTGTCATTTATGACTTAGTGGGTTGAAGCTCTACCAGAGTTTTGTTTGATGATTTCTTGGTTTTTAAAGGATTTTGTTTCAGTAGAGTTTTGTTGAACTCCTGGTTATTAATAAATATTTTTTTTTTTCACAAAACAGGAATACCCTTTTCATACCATATTTAAAACAAAATCTGTTGTTTAAAATCTATCCTTTCCAATTTCTAAAGGTCACAAAAGAAGTATTTTTTTTTTTCCTCCAATCGGTCAATACTATGCAAAATTTGACTGCTTCGAAGTGCCATGGATAAAACTCTTATGTTTCAAGGTCTTGATGCGCAGAGCATTCTATTTTCCTGAGGCATAGCCAAGGGATAGAATGCCCTGCATGTCACTGAGGGAGTCATAGTTTTAACCACAGCATGACCAATGAGTAAAAGCAGTAAATTATTGTTTTATAAAGCCCGTTTCACACGAGTGCTCTAAACGATGGTCGAAATCGCAACGAAATCGCATCGGTGTCATGAAATCGCAAATTTGCGTCGTGTGAAAGGAATTCGTGTGATGAAATTACCTGGGACCCGCGTTATAAACAACCGGGATCAAGACCTCCTCCAAAAATCGCATCCCTGTTTAGAATCGCCAAGATCGGTCGTGTGAAACGACGCACGTTTATGATACCAAGGTCCCATGCGATCACACAACGATCACGCATGCGCAGTGGGAGAAATGTCGTTTGTTTGTTCGAACATTCCTTCCTCCGTTAAAATGGCGTCGGTGGAAGAAATGTTTGTGTCGCAAATTATGTTAAGTTACCTTTGTTTTTGGATTTGGCATTTCCACTTTCCATCTCTGACAAAACACTTTCCGCTACATTCATCTTCAGAGTTCGTCAGGAAACTGAGAATTCGCACGAAAAAGCAGAAATGTCCCGCCGAGAAAACGATCGATGGTACCCTACACTCATTTACGTAACATTAAACGGGACACCGACAGAGAACCAGCGAACTAATAAATAACCAATGATGACCTTTGACCCAATACGTAGTGAACTCACGAAAACGAGGGACGTTGGGAACGCGAAGTGTCATCGTGTGAATGTTTGTCATGATATCGCACACAACCTTTGGGACAGACAACTGGCGTCCAAAACGATGGACGTAAGTTTCCGATTCTCGTGTGAAAAGGGCTTAATACCCCATATAGCTTATACAATTTGACGTCTAGGTACCAAGAAGCTGCTGTTGCTATGGGTACAGTACACTTATTGCTGTGGGTATAGTACACTGGTTGCCACGTGTATAGCACATTGGTTGGTATGGGTATAGCGCATCATGTTTGCGCGACTTTCTCATAAAATGAAGACATCATGTGACGCACTCTAAACCAAACACAAAGCAGAATCTTTGTAAGGGGGTGTTATAAAATACACCATCAACTGCACTGCATTCACTCACCATGCTTGTTGCGCTCACGAAAAAGGCTGGCACCAAGACTACCACAACATAAATTAAAGGGTAACCCAATGCAGACCAACGCTAAATGAGCACATTCTACTTGCAAGTTCAGGTTCCAAATTAGTTCTATTGGATTGGTTTGGTTCTATTCTATTCAGAAGATGGTAAATAACATTTAGGGCCTTAATGTCAGTTTTTGTTACATTATGCAATTGTAATTCATGACTGTGTGACAGCTCTTGTTCCTGTTGGACAGCAAGCTGCATCATCCCCTTTAGCGCACTGCCCATGGAAAACAAGGTCATGCAAGTTACCTGTCTTACATTGTGAATTTGAAATGAAAATTAAGATGAATTGGGGAGAAAATGATCAACCTTTAGAAACTGAATGTTAATTTTACAGAAACTATTAGCAAGGTTGACATTTTTATTGAAAAACACATTGTTTATTTTGTGATACAGGTTTGGCAAGATGCTGCAGTGCAAATCTTCTACTCACTGGGAACTGCTTTTGGAAGTCTACACACACTGTCCAGTTATAATAAATTCCACAATAACGTCTATCGGTGAGTTTTGCAGCCAAACTTTTCCAAACTGAAATACAGTGGATGTTTATGGCACCCAGAAAAACTTTGGAATGCCCATTTTTGGTTGCAGGCAGTTGACCAGCTGACATATAATTATGCCCCTGGACAGTATTTTGTGTAGCATGCACAGACATGCACCTTCTGTGCTGCAATTCATTTCCCCCATTCAAAGAGGGACAAAGGTAACTGGAATTAATGCTCACAAAATCTACCTTTTTTCCTGGGGTTATTGTATAATCTCTGATTCCAGACCTTTGTCCTTGGACTGCCACCATTGTATATCATTGTATTCAGCATTTGGGTGGCAAGTCTCAGATTCAAGCATACCGTGGCTGTTGATCAGCCATGGGTATGGCCTAGGTTTGGGCCTTTTTACAGTAAGGCATTCCATAATTTCTTGAAAGAGAACACAAAATTCATATTCATTTTTTGAGAACGTTTGTCGTCATTACTTTATTTTGTCAGGGTTTCGTTGTGACAATGATATTTTCAAAAAAATATAACATTAAAATTACTTTAGAAGGTCTGAAAAGTTCAAAAGAATAACATGCAGAGGCACGGTAAACATTTCATTACCCACGTAACGTGGTCATTCAATAGAGTAGTAGCCCATTTCATAACAGTTTACTTTAACATAAAAATTCCCTGCTGTTTAGATTGAGTTTGGTGTTTCTCTTTCATTGAAGTTTTTGGGGTTTAAAATTGACTTGACAGTAATTCAGATGGAAATAGTTCTCTGGAGGATTGTTACTGAAATGAACTTGATAATCAGTCGGTTTTCAGACTTGAAATGGTTGTTGTTGATAAATGCCAATCCTGCACTTAAAAACCATCTATCATGAAACCTGTGCTAGTTAATATGTAATGATTTGTTTATAATCTTTTTCCATTTACAGAGATGCAATAATTGTGACTTTCATCAATTGCGGTACAAGTGTCTTCGCTGGGTTTGTCATATTTTCCGTGATTGGCTTCATGGCGGCTGATGCTGGGGTAGAAGTTGAAAAGGTTGTAGCATCAGGTAAGAGGAAGACAGGCAATTTCAGGTATATGTGGACTTGCATTGTTCTCTATGGTGAAGGAGTGAAGCTTTGAATAAGTTACAAAGCAAATTTTGGATTGTATCCAGACCATGATTGCTACACACTACCTCCTGAGATGTTTTGGAAATGAAGTTTGCTTTTATTAATACTGAGTGTGTACACGATTCTGTCATTTTAAATGTCAATACTTTATATTATTTGATGTTTTTACCTTGTTTACTAACTCCTTTGGTGATTTAAGAATAACACATTTGTGACATTTTATAAATTGCAATTATTATGTTCACGTTATTTTCTTAATTTGATTTGTGTATGTTTTTAAATGTTTATCATGTGCTTTTTCTATCTTCTATAATACATTGTGGTATTTTATTTTGTTCACTTGGTTTATCTCCTCTGGTGAACTAAGAAAGACAAGCTGTTAAATTATGCATTATTGCTGGTTTTTAATTTGATTTACTCCTTGATAATAGGAGTTTTATTGAGTGCCACATATGGAGTCTAAATCAATACCCACAAAGAAAATGTGACATAAACCAGGGCTCAATTTCTTAGAACTGCTTAAGCTTAAAAATGTAGCTAGGCACCAGGGCCCAATATCATGGCTCTGCTTACCGTAAGCAAAGAATCAGTGCTTACGGAAGCAGGGAATTCTGCGCTTACGTCAAGCCTATTTCACGGGTTGGCAGGGAATTTTTGCTTGTGCGCGTGCGTAGTCCACGTTACTAGGCATTCTACGCTTACACAGCTAGCGCAGAAATTTGGCGCTTGCTCGGTAAGCGGAGAATGGTGATCGCAAGCGCAGAATTCGGCGGTAAGCAGAGCCATGAAATTGGGCCCTGCTAGTATCCTGCTTAATTTTACTTAGCAAAAAGTTGTTCAGCAAAACTGTTGACTGCTTTAAAGTTGGCGCTATTAAAATGGGGCCAGGGTCAACTTTGTCAATTATTACCTAAAATCCAACCATACACCCATTGCACAAGCTGCCATCACTGGAGTCAAACTATGGAAACATGTACACACCAGTCTCAGCGAATATTAGGTCTTTTTTTTCACCTCAGTGAGGGTGCTGTTTGAGCTTGTGGCATCTTATACGAGGGGTCTATCGGTACAGTTTGTATAATAATAATTTGAAATTTAAAACTTGTCTTGTAGGGCCTGGTCTAGCATTTATTGCCTACCCTGAGGCTATTGCTCGTATGCCTTTCTCAACCGTCTGGGCATTGCTGTTCTTCGCCATGATCCTTATGCTTGGGATTGGAAGTGAGGTAAGTCTAATACACTTCAAGATTCTTAGATACGGTACTTTGGTCAGTGTGACAACCAGACATTTTAATTTGGGGAGGGGGGGGGGGGCAATCATAATTTGGGGGGCTTATTGATGTATGGAACAACTAAATTGTGAACTTTTTCGATCTCAAAGAGGGGGAGGGGGCGACCACCCCTGGTTATGCCACTTACTTTTGTTGTCAAGACCCAAGGTTCTGGAAGATTAAACCAGATTCATTATTGATAAATACCAGATGCCCCACCTCAATATAGGTTAATGCTACTTGAACTTGATTGTAATAAATAATAATGCAGTTCTTATGTACATTGTAGCATTTTATCATGCCCGAAGGGTGTCTTTAAGTGCTCGCACTTTGTTTACATAGGTATGCAGAGCTTTGTAATTATAAGACCCATTTAAATAGCACCTTGTAATGATTTAGAAGTTGCTGTGTTCACTCGAACCTGAAGGTTTCATCTAAGACCGCTGGGATGGGCTGATGACCGTATGCAAATTCTTGTTCTTAATCTTGTGATGCATGATGGGAATGATTGTACCACTGATCAGCGTGCGCAAAAACAATCACAACATGTACACATACACACAGCAATATGATAATGCATGGGGGAGGCTACATGGAACGTGTAAACAATCTTTTTAAACCAAGGTTGCAAGAAGAATGCTCCAATCAAGGCATGGTTTTAGTACAGGGCAAAGATTGACAACTATTTGCAGCGGATTTACACAATAGAACTACTTAGTTATTGATAGTTGAATCTTTCGTAAACAAGAAGAGGTGGTCGGGGGAAAGGTTCAATGCACATGTGCATGTGTTATCCCATCCCATTGGATGAGGCGCTGGGACCGAGCGAAGGTCCTGCAGCGCAATCTGCTGCCAACCTTGCCAGAAACTCCAGGGCAGACCTCTTCTCTTAATGACAAGTGTACTGTGTTCTTTTACATGCATTATACAAACATGACAAACAAGCAGGACCTACAGCTTTACGTCCCATCCAATGGACCAAGCATCAATGGTTTAATGTACAGCTTAAGGATAAAAGTGTCAAGCCCAGAACTTGAACCCGCACTCTGCTGATCAGAAACACCAGATCGTGATTGGGGTGCACTTGACTTCTCGGCCACGGCGTCCCAGTAGCAACAAATTTACATACTGACATTGAGAATTTGCATTTGACTTATGATTGTCCACATTTTTTCCATTTTAGTTTTGTATGTTTGAGACTGTGATCACTGGAATAGTGGACGAGTTGGAGAAATACAACCCCATCTTCCGAAAGAGGAAATATCTTGTTACTTTAGGGATGTCTATATTGCTGTTTCTGTTGGGATTGCCAATGGTTACTCATGTAAGTACCTTGACTCTGAGCATTTAATGAATTAAACCCCCCAAAATGGTACCAGAAAAAGTCCTGCATTCAACTAAACAAATTTTGAGCATGCTGCAGTATCACAGATAAAGGTAGGGTCATAGATTTGTAAGTACTCCAAAAATAAATGACCATTAAAAACTGACTTGGTGAGAAGCACTGCAGCTGTTGATAGTATAAACAATTTTAAGAAAGGATTCCGATCGAAGTCATATGGTTAGGTAGATTTTTTAACCCAAAAGCATTTGAATGTAAGAAACGATTCATGCATGAATCGTTTCCCAGAATTCTGAGGGGGAGGTGTTTGTTCGCGAATGCTGCGGCCAGAGATGAAGTTGGTACCCACTGTCACCTTGCTAAATGTGATGGATTCGGTGTTTGTATGAAAAAAACTTGACAGCTGTTTTCTCAGCAAGTAGACACTGTATTCAGCTGAAACTTTCACATGTGACTTTTTTTTGTATCTTTCTTAATATTTTGTCCTACAAATCAGCAAAACATTCACAAAAACCAATCTACAATGTGTGACTCGACCTTTAAGTAGGTTTATGTCTTGTAAAAGAGTGTGAGATGAAGTAGTGGTTCAGCGTTCTGCTGATGACAAACCTTGTTTAAAGTACCTTGTGTATTTAAAGAGAATGACTTATTCTCTTGTCTTGTGCACACAGGGTGGGATTTATCTGCTGACGATTATGAATGCATTTTCAGCAGGATTGTCCGTCCTGATAATTGCCATGCTAGAGTGCATCGTGATTGCGTACATTTATGGTAAGTTTGAAATTCAAAAGGACAATAGAAAACTTGCCATTTATTTCTGTGTGTGTTTTATGCCCCCTATTTAATAAAATATGTATTTTACATGTGTTTTACACAACAAATGACTAATGATAATTTGTATAATTTTCAACGCACTTTTCATTGTCATTTAAAGACGATGTGCCCTTCAATATCACAGCAAAACCAAAGCACTAAGATTTTGCCGGGCGGTGTACGCATGCATCATGTTTTGTCTTAATTTAAAATATGGGTGTTGTCATAGGTCAGATCTACATGCCCTTTGTCGTCACTCCATAACCAAGTTTATGTAAACAAAGGGCACATGGCCTACAAAAAAAATCCTGGTGAGGAATATGACTTGACCCTTCCCATGAAATATGTAATTACACATCGAGTGTGCACACTAACACTACTGATTGGCAAAATGAGGGCACACCGCACTGTTTTGTATGGGGCTGAAGGTGGTGTGACGCATTCGCATTTGTGCATCTGCCCATTGCACAACTCTGTGGCGTTTGCCAACCAATAGTGTCTGTACACGTGCTTGAATGTAATTAGCGTATTTCATAGCATGGGCTAATTACTATTAGCACTGAATTGATCTCATCTGTTGATTTATATGTAAATGTAGACATGAGGTGGCACCTATAATTGCTGCTTTTGATGTTGTTCATTCATACTGATATACATGTATTGAAATGTGTTCATGTCAGGCAAGTGTCGCTCTATGAACATTACTGGATTTATTTGAATCTCATAAGGAATTTTATAAAACCTTTTGTGAGATTTGCATTTGAAATTTACATTGCATTGTGTGTATATCTGAATATTATTGTTGATCCAGCCTCTGAATCTAAACAGGCTTTATGTTTTTATTTCATTCTTTTAGTCCATTCAGATACCGGGATTAACATTGTTGTTCATTCATATGTCACTATATTGAAATGTATTCATATCAGGCCGTTGTCATTGTATGAACATTACTGAATTTATTTGAATCTCATAAGGAATTTCTAAAAACCTTTTGTGAGATTTTTTATTTGAATTTTTTTATTTGCCAACCAATAGTGTCTGTACACGTGCTTGAATGTAATTAGCGTATTTCATAGCATGGGCTAATTACTATTAGCACTGAATTGATCTCATCTGTTGATTTATATGTAAATGTAGACATGAGGTGGCACCTATAATTGCTGCTTTTGATGTTGTTCATTCATACTGATATACATGTATTGAAATGTGTTCATGTCAGGCAAGTGTCGCTCTATGAACATTTTATTTGAATCTCATAAGGAATTTTATAAAACCTTTTGTGAGATTTGCATTTGAAATTTACATTGCATTGTGTGTATATCTGAATATTATTGTTGATGTACAGTTCTGTAGATCCAGCCTCTACACAGGCTTTATGTTTTTATTTCATTCTTTTAGTCCATTCAGATACCGGGATTAACATTGTTGTTCATTCATATGTCACTATATTGAAATGTATTCATATCAGGCCGTTGTCATTGTATGAACATTACTGAATTTATTTGAATCTCATATAAGGAATTTTTAAAAACCTTTTGTGAGATTTGTATTTGAAATTGACATTGCATTATGTGCATATCTGAATATTATTGTTGATTTGTTTTGTTGATCCAGCCTCTGAATCTAAACAGACTTTGTATATTTATTTGTGTGATGTTCCTGTTGTTTTTCTCCTATTTTTAGCAAGAAGCTTTAACAGTTTCTAATCTGTATTGAATTATTTCTTTGAACTTGTGTGTTTTTGCATTCATAGTAAAAGACATTCATTGCATTATCTATGTGGCACATTCAGATTTGAGACACATTTCACTGATATTTCTTCTCAAAAGACATTCACAAAAACTGCATATTTTCCTTGTATTACACACATTATTGTCTAACAATTTGCAAACCTGTTTTTCTCCAACTTTAGGTAAATGCTGAATTGTTTCTCTGTTTAGTTTTATTGCTTGTAACCTCATCCTTTTTCACAAAATGTCATGTTTTTGTACTAATTTCATGTTTGGTTGAACTGATGTCTCTCTCAAAAATCAATGAAATCTGCATATTGTCTTCATATATTGTAATAATAAATAATAATAATAATAGTGGATACTTATATAACGCATACATACTGTAATGTATTTACAGTCAAATATTGTATTTATATATAATGCTTCCTTTTTCATTGATAGTGTAGGCTTAATTGTAGAGGTTACTGTCAAGGGGCCATCATATAACTACATGCCCAACATCTAATTGTAGTGTTGTAAATGAAATTAAATGAAATATTCTGACAAAGTTTAAAGTGTGAACAGTGCCCTCTCTTGGGTTCCATCAAGATAGTTTCTGCATATTTGTTTTTCTTCTAATGATGGTGTTTGATTATTCTACCCCACACAGGTGCTGATCGCTTTTTAGATGATATTAATGTCATGGTGGGTTTCCGACCGGGATTTTATTGGAAAGCATGCTGGAAGTTACTGTCCCCTGCCTTTATCTCTGTAAGTCAATTATGCTGTTTACACAAGTTAACTTTATAAAAATGTTGGATTTAGTGGTCAGTTAGTTACAAACTAGATTTGTTCAATTCCATTAGTTATCATAAATTCTTGGAATGGTCATAAAATTCACCAAATATTAGAACAAATCATCCACATAATGTTAGAACTAGTCAAGTATTGAGTTGAAATGTCTTACTAGAGCGCCAACTATCAGGAGTAGGAAAGGCATGTACTACTGTATGGGCAGAATAGCGTGCACAATTTGTTCACTTCATATCTGATTCTACATCTATTCAAGGTTTATCTCTCCCAAAAATCAAGTCATTTCACAACAAATCCATGTCAGTACTTGTATGGAAGTGATTCGTGTTTCTTGCGATCCCATGCTTTACCAATGGCCTTGAAAGAGCCCGTAAACAACACGTTTTTGAATCACCTTGTATATGGCCATATGATTGCTTGTGGGATACTTGTTATGAATATTTATGTTTGTATAACTAATATTCATGCTCTATAATAAATGTTAACAATTATTCAAATTTTGTGTTGGTACTTCTGCCCCTGAAGTTTGTCATTCATTCCAGTTGAATGAAGATCATATCACTTGATCAGAATGGCTATCCTGCAAATAATGGTGCCCTCTGTTGCCCAGTAACAGTTAGGAAATGAGACACAAAACTTTATATGTATACAGAATACTTCCTTTTCCATTGATAGTGTAGGCTTAGTGTAGGCATATTGTGACTGGGCTATCGTATAAACTAAATGTTTACACCAAATGTGCCCGGTGTTCCTTGTTTGATGGCTGCATATTGCGCCACAGCACCTTGTAAACCATTACATGGTGCTATTTTATATAGGAAAAAAGGTCTTATCATACTCAGCTTCACATACCTTGCAGGAAAAATACTAAATGTTGGAGCACCATGAGCGTCACTGAGTGACAAATTTGAGTGCTATATAAGAAGTCACCAGTATTAATTTAGTATCATGTAAAAGACAATATTCTGCATCACCTTTTGTTATTTCATCCTTGTTGGATTTACAAAGCGAAATGTAACATAATTTGCACTCATTTTACACCTCAAGTTTCTGAATGTTTTCCTTTTCATCGCACAAATTTGACTTTTAAAACTTTTATTGTCTTTCAGTTCATCATTATTTTCACCTTTGTTGGTTACTCACCGATGACGTACAACAAGACGTATGTGTACCCAGTATGGGCTGAGACTTTGGGATGGTTAATGACATTGTTCGCTCTGGCTCCCGTCATGATTTACCCAATCTATTATCTAGCTCATCATGTGGAGGGCACGTTCATGGAGGTTAGTTGTATTTTTTTCCACCCCAATAATATTTGTGGAATTGTCCATTGGAGAAGTATCCCTGCGTTTAACTACAAGGATCGTATTGTTGATTCGGGAGAAAATTTGACGGGTGTCTTAGAGAAGCAGATCAAAGAGCATGACTTATTTTACTTTGAGAAAATTACAGCATTTTTTGATAACCATGCAAATTTTAAAAAGTCGGACAATTTTCATCCCTGATGTTTCACTTTAAGATATGTTTGGTCATAAAAATGTATGAGATGTTTAAAATGAATCTGTGATTTTGTTTGTGCAAAAAGTAGTCAATGGGCTGACGTTTCGACCCTAGCAGAGTCTTTCTTGAAGGCTAAATGACAACAGCACATTAATAATAATAATAATATTTAAAATTTATATTGCGCCCCTTACATACAAAATGATCAAAGGCGCAGAACACATGTTAAAAAGCACATAATGGAAGAAAAGGACAAAGAAAAAAGACTGGTCACCAGGCCAGCGCCCAAACAAAAGTATGGGGATACGTCTGTCCCGCCAACAGAGAACTAATAGTACTTATTACATAGGCCTATCCCTGCTGGCATCGGTAATGTTTTGACCTTTTCAGGAGACAGACGCCTTTAACCCTATTTATGCTAAAAATCTAAACTAACTGACAAGGTGACCATAGAAGAAAGACACACTAAAAAGCGGCTTTAAAAAGATAGGTTTTTATATTACATTTAAAAGAGGTAAGTTTCTGTTCGCTACGTATATGAAACGGTAGCGCATTCCAAAGCTTAGGGGCTGCCACAGAAAAAGCCCTATCACCAAATGTAGTCAACATTTTACCAGAAGGATAATCCAAGAAAATACCATTATTCCCTGACCTAAGTTGATATGAAGACGGGAATACTGGTGTAACAGAAGCAGGCACTCCATTTCTTAATAATGGTTTTTCAGGGCATTGAGGCACTAGATAAGCCACAGAGAAACTAATCGTCGGAGTAGGAGGAAACTGGATAAGGTGCCTCCAGACCATTCAACCCTATGGTCTGGACATCCACCCCCCCCCCGACTTGTCGTCTTCATTGTTTATCCCTTGCTTTTTCTATGTGCTTTCTGCCTTTCATTTCTTTCCACTTGACTACTTCTGCTATACACCAGTACACCTGTTAATGTGTGCTTTGCGTTCATTTAGCGTTCCAAAAAGACTGTTTTTGAGGGGCAATTATACCATAGGTTCTTTTGTTTGGTAAGCAGTTTGCAAAAGCTAATTCTATTTTCTTATTTTCTTTGTGTAACCACAGCGTCTTCGTCAGTCCTTGCGCCCAACTCATGATTGGGGGCCAGCCCTTGAGCGTCACCGGAAAGAAGCAGGCTTTCCTGTACTTCCAGAGACTGACCCTGGTGTTACACTAGAAGAAACGAAGAAACTTCACAAAGAAGCAGAGACGAATGTGTAGAAGCACTGGAACACCCAAAAGAAACTTCACAAAGAAGCAGAGATGAATCTGTAGAAGTACTGGAACACCCAAAGAAACTTCACAAAGAAGCAGACACGAATGTGTAGAAGCACTGGAACACCCAAAGAAACTTCACAAAGAAGTAGAGATGAATCTGTAGAAGTACTGGAACACCCAAAGAAACTTCACAAAGAAGCAGACACGAATGTGTAGAAGCACTGGAACACCCAAAGAAACTTCACAAAGAAGTAGAGATGAATCTGTAGAAGTACTGGAACACCCAAAGAAACTTCACAAAGAAGCAGACACGAATGTGTAGAAGCACTGGAACACCCAAAGAAACTTCACAAAGAAGTAGAGATGAATCTGTAGAAGTACTGGAACACCCAAAGAAACTTCACAAAGAAGCAGACACGAATGTGTAGAAGCACTGGAACACCCAAAGAAACTTCACGAAGAAGCAGACACGAATGTGTAGAAGCACTGGAACACCCAAAGAAACTTCACGAAGAAGCAGACACGAATGTGTAGAAGCACTGGAACACCCAAAGAAACTTCACGAAGAAGCAGACACGAATGTGTAGAAGCACTGGAACACCCAAAAGAAACTTCACAAAGAAGCAGAGACGAATGTGTAGAAGCACTGGAACACCCAAAAGAAACTTCACAAAGAAGCAGAGACGAATGTGTAGAAACACTGGAACACCCAAAGAAACTTCACAAAGAAGCAGAGACGAATGTGTAGAAGTACTGGAACACCCAAAGAAACTTCACAAAGAAGCAGAGACGAATGTGTAGAAGCACTGGAACACCCAAAGAAACTTCACAAAGAAGCAGACACGAATGTGTAGAAGCACTGGAACACCCAAAAGAAACTTCACAAAGAAGCAGAGATGAATCTGTAGAAGTACTGGAACACCCAAAGAAACTTCACAAAGAAGTAGAGACGAATCTGTAGAAGTACTGGAACACCCAAAGAAACTTCACAAAGAAGCAGACACGAATGTGTAGAAGCACTGGAACACCCAAAGAAAGTTCACAAAGAAGCAGAGAGGAACACCGAAAGAATTTTCACGAAGAAGCAGACACGAATGTGTAGAAGCATGGGAACACCCCCAAAAAGTTTATGAAGAAGCAGAGACGAATGTGTAGATGCACTGGAACGCCCATTTCTCTTTGAATTTTAAAGAGAAACACTGTCGCGCCCTCGAGATTCTCAAAACTTACCCTTTGCAGCACCACTGCATAAAGCTGGTTCCAGAAACATTGATTCAGCACATGTACAAATCTCAAACTAGGAAGGTTGTGGTAGCACTTACAGACTATCTAATTACATTAAAAAAATCTGCATGAGCTTTCCAAAGGTGTATAAAACTGTACAAAGTACAAAGTACAAAGTACATATGCCTACAGCCTAAATACTCGTTGCAAATCTCCTTATGAGATTTGGGATGAGAGTATCAATTCATCAAATGGGACAATTATTGTAAAAGTTGGGGAGAACAAGAATTTTCAATGTACATGTACACTGTACACTAGATCATTGTAATAGTTTTGTTCATAACAAGATCCAGGAATTGGGAAAGTGTAATGTGACACTTTGTTACAGATAAAATGACTGTTTCATGGTAATTGCACTTATATTTTTTTTATAACGTAGTATACATTTAAAGCATCAGCAATGCAAAAGAAATCTTAAATTGCGTTATCAATGCATTTTACTACAATAAGCTATATTAAACAATAAACATTTTGATAAGAGATGTTCTATATTATGAGTATAATCTTTAACGGTGTACGCCATCCTTCATGCTGAATATGCCCCAATTATTCTAAAGATTAAATAGTTTTGAATAAGTTTAATCACGGTATTTAGGTTTTTTGTAAATGGTTGTTCTTTTATTTGATGAAAAGGATCAATATCGGTGTCTTCAGTGAGTCCAGCCGTCGATTTCACCAAACTCTTCCTAACTTAGGACTAGTCCTAGGCAATGCCAACAGATAGGACTAGTCTTAAGTTTGGACGAGTTACTCGTCCTAACTCGAGATAGGATTAATCCTAGCGTTTCGTGAAATCGGCTGCAGCATGTTTTCTTTAAATGGGATATAATTTATTTGTCACGGGATAATAGGGTAAAATTAAATACCTCAATTTGTTTAGGTAAAACATTTCTAAAACCACTTTTTAAGCATTGTGGTGACATTTTTAAAAACATTTTTGTCTTCCTTCACAGTGATTTCCTCCTAATATAAGTGACAAAGCTCGGGGTAAAAACAAGTTCTTGCATGATGAATTTGCAACACTGTTTTATAATAAATGGATAATTGTGTTGATTCTATGCTGCGACCAGTATATTCAGACATGCATGCAACTTATTTTTGAATGATACAACAGTGCTGTTGATGTACAAGTTTCGTGGTTAAACAATTCCTCTTCACAAAATGGCATGTATATACAAATATGGATATATTTATCCATAGTAATTTCCAAGAAGACATTTTTAGGAGTTGTAAATATTTTCTTGGGAAATACCCCAAGGGGGGGGGGGGGGGGGGGGGTTGAATTGTTTTGATATTCAAATGCCAAGAAAGCGGGATGGGGTTTATGATTTATTTTTTATTTTTTTTGTCAAACAAAACGATGGCATACATATCCATGGGTTCATTTATGAAACACGTCACAATTAAATGGAAATTGTTCATGTTATTTTTTTCATTTATTGTGCGTTTGGATCCAGGTCACGGCACTTGAGCGTCCTTGAGCAAGACACTTAGCTTTAATTATTTCTCAACATCGATGGGGTAATGGGTGCCCGCTAGTGTAGAAAATATTGTGAATGTGATTGATTAGTTACACATGCGCCTGAAGGAGTTGAGATGATCTCGGGAAAGCGTTCGGCCTTATGACATTCAAAGCTCCCGAGTGCTTAGTTATCTACATTCGTGAATGATCACTGCGATAAAGACTTATATTTTGGCGATTTGTACAATTTGTTTAAACGAATTTTCCCTTTATCTCAATGCAATTAAGACGTTTGCATGACGTCAGCGTGTTTAACAAGAAATACGATTCTGTGCATACTTGCACGGAGGACAGTGTGTTCCAAATAATTTGCCTGTACAGGGTTACAATGTATATAGTTGTAAAAAGATATAAAACGTATACTTTATCATGTTTATATCAAATAAAATCTCGTGAAACTTTATAATGTTACAGGTGTTGATTTGAGTGTGTTTGTAAATGACACCCACCTACGCGATACTCTAGTGGAAGGTAACATTACAAGTATTGCGTGCCATTTTGATGGGGACATTGTTGAAACGCTATAGGTTGGTGGGTCTCTTCTCTGTGATGAACTGAAGTGCCTCAAGTTCTGCGTTGTAAGTGGGGTTCCTGGACGATGACACTCGGCTTCATTCTGGAATCTTGTCATGGGATATTTTTTATTTCCTACTCAACTGAATATGTTTGACTTGCTTTTAATTTTGAAAGACGCCTCGACTCTCAAATATTTTTTTTTACCCGTAAAGCTAACTCTATGCTTCACATCTTTCTGATTTACACTTCTGATTTCACTTCGTTTATCATAAACTGGGCACCTCTTCTACTGATAGAACTAAACTATGGAACTCGACTTGGTTAAAAAAAAAAAAGTACAGGTTTTGTCTCGTATTAGAGTTACATGATCATTCCCACCTTGGCTATATTTGTGCATGCCTTTAAATTATAATTGTTTAGAGATAGTAGTTAGGATTGGCATTGTAACAACGTGCGGCCTAAAGTTCATCATGGTTATTGGTGGGTTGGGGTGACACCAATAGTCTCAGTATTTCAGAAGCAACGCCCATAAATATTGAGGGCAAACTGGTAGCATTTGACCGGGTGTTTGAGCCCAGACCTTTAATTGACATTATCATCCGTGTCCGGCTCTCGATCTACCGTACTACAAATTAACTCTATAATTAGACTGGCCGTGCTGCATCTCAATTGAATCATCATGTATTCAACATCATAATTACATTGAAGACAAACAAATTGATCCAGAACAGGTGTAGAGGTTAGAGATCCGACAGGACCACATTCAATATCGGGGTCAACTAATGGTGGGTTACCCAATTAAACATTGTGGATCAAGGTTAATTATTGGACTGGTACTCCTCATATGAAGTCATTAAAAGGGTCAATTTGTTGCAATGATGAGAGCTATTGACCAATCAACGGGCGGGAAATACGCACCCTCATTGTCGATATTATAATAGGCCAATCAACGAGCGGAAAATACGCACCCTCATTGTCGATATTTGAATTGGCCAATCAACGAGCGGAAAATACGCACCCTCATTGTCGACATTGTAATGTATAGTAAACAGTAACTCTTACTTTACATGCCAGATACATTTTATTAATTTGTGTTGGCAATGGCGTGCCATTCTTTTGTATACCTTTACAACGAGGACAAACTCCCTGCACAAATTTACAATAATACTAATAGTGTTCATCACCAAATTATGTATTACACCCTACGAGCTCAATTGTATCAAATTATACCACTCATCTGCAGGGTAGCAAAATAAAAAAACCCGCACTGTTTGTACTATTGTCATTAACATATTTTTACATCTTAAAGTTATTTTGATCTTCTGAGGGTCTGCAAATTTCAATTATAAAAAAAACCTACAACATTTTTGTTTGAAAAAACTAAATTTCATCTCGGAAGGCTAGCAGTGTTTTTTTATTGTAATTGTTTTGTTTACAGTATAGTATGCCTCGAGGGATTTGTAAACAAATTAATTTGGGTGAAGTATTCATATCTGAGCATGTTGAACAGAGTTTCTCAGACGAAGTGAAATTGTTCCTGTTTGTTTGCGTTGATATCAGGATGGACAAAACAAATAATAATA
Source organism: Leptasterias polaris (assembly GCA_037783415.1). Taxonomy (NCBI): domain Eukaryota; kingdom Metazoa; phylum Echinodermata; class Asteroidea; order Forcipulatida; family Asteriidae; genus Leptasterias; species Leptasterias polaris. The sequence continues at coordinate 107,434 of JAZGTN010000305.1, read as the reverse complement.
ATACCTCATTGAAAAATTCAATTAGTTATTAACCAGTTAGGCCTAGTGATTTTGTGGGTTCAGCTACTGCTAGGGTGCCGATGTGCAAGGTTTGAAAAGAGACCCATCATTTCCCCTTCCAGCCTCGGTTTGGATACATTGGCTTGCAAGGATGAAAACACAATATGAGCACCCTTTGTGATATTTAAATGTTATGTCACAACAGGGTTTGGCCTTACTCCGATGTCCTCTCCTAAAAGAAAGAACACACAAAGCCTGTAACGGTAATAAAAACAAACACAAAACCAAACTGTAAGGGGTAATTCAAGTGTGCTCTTGAATTTCATTTCCCATTGACAAACGTAGTTGCCATGTGAAGGTGAGTTTTCACATCTTTATTATTTTAAAATCCTAACCTTATGGGTCTGAAAGGAAATTGAAAAATGTTCGCCATTTTAATAATCATCATCATATCGCATAGCTCGAGTAATACAGCCAAAATAAAGAATCTGATGGCAAATGAAAGAGAACAAGCTACACTTTTATGTAGGCCTAACTGGAGGAGGGAGGTGAGATGGGTGCGTCACGTTTCGCACATGCCAAATTACTTTCCTGCAGAAGTTGGCGAGAGTGCTGCGAACTCGTTGGTGACAATAAAGCTTATAATCAGGGGATTGAAATGTACAGTCCATGGCCTTTATCGATGCCAATGCTTCCGGGTGGCGAATCATTTTTTTATTACTTTGTTTGCATGCTTTCCATCGATTGGCAACTGTCTATCCCCTAGGTTTATAGCTATAATATTCAGAGCTATATATTCAGAGCTCATGTTGATCTTCACACAAGCAGCACAAATAGTCTTACTTTTTGAATGCATGAGTTCCACTGACACCCTTAGTCTCATTTCAAGCCAGATATGCATCTCAAATGACGCATGACCTCACATCACACCTGACACCATACCCGACCTGAACATTGGTTCCAAGTCAGTGTCCGGTGCGTGACAATTTGGCTTACACTTTGAATGAATGTACTTTTTAAAGTAAACAATATTGACAGCTCAAGATAGGGTGGAGACTAACCAACTGTCTCGTTTATTTAATTCCTTCACCTTAAATGTATCATTTAAGGGTATTCGTATAACAGTGTAACAAAACATACTTTAATTAATTTATAGAAAGTTTAATGAATTTCCTTTATTACTGCTTTGCCTCTCTGTTATTTTACATTAAAAGAAAAATTGAAAAAAAAAAGAACAAAACTTTGTGCATTTCCTCCAGTTGTTGACAGTTTACTATATAACCTTATATATTTTTTAATAGGGCCTAATTCTTTTTACAATTATTTATGTGCTGAGATTTTCTGCACCACAGGAATGGCGGGAGTAATTGGATTAAATTTACGGGTCAATTTACCGATGTGTAATCTCATAGGGACGCAGGAAATAATAATAATAAGGTCGTGAATGAAGATCTGATAGTACTGGAGAAATGGGACCGCATGCTTGTCAGTGAAATATCACAATCCCCGTAAGAGTTGTTATTCCTGTGGAAACAACAACGCACTTACATATATTACACATGCACATTATACTTGTTGAAGAATCATTCGTTCCAACCATCCTCTGGTTGTCAAGAACCATTACATTCTAGCCACTCAACTATTTCCGCGAAGTATGTGCTCACGTCTGAAAGGATCTGAAATCGGTCAAGTTTAAAGTGGTTGTATACGACTATTTGTTATCGTTTTGCAAGCACGGTCGTAAGATTAGGTATTTATTATTTAAGATGACATTATTTTAGATAGTCTGTGTAAAGGCCAATTTTAAAACACTGCTGGTTTCCATTCAGCTTAGCTTTCTTTCTTTTATGCATGCCTGCCTTGTTGCTAAACTAAGGATTTATATAATATTCATGTCATCCCTCTGCAAAACTCCTTCTAGTCATTATTGTCTTATCACCTTCTTTTTAGTTTTGTTATTATTATTTTCGTTCAACGTATTCGCCCTATATGTATTGTTAAGATTTGTTTGTTTTTTGCTTTGGTTTTTTGTTTTTGCTGTACTTTGTTTCGTTTTGTATTTGTCAGTTGGAATTTCAAAATGAGCCTCCTTTTGAAAATGCCCTAATATTGGTTTGCTCCGTATCCGTTTTATTATTAATTTTTCATTTCATTTTATTATTATTCGTGCCACACGATTACGGGCACGAGCGTGGACTTGGGGTCGACGTCCCTGCGGTGCAACTTTCTTCTTCGTATAAGGGACCTCATGGTGCAAAGGTAAAGTGCGATGTTAACAATAAGTCCAATGTAAAAAAGCGCCAACTGAATCATGCTGTAGGCCCCGCCTGCCAACTTACCGACGGGCTTGCAACTCGCTGCAACGGTTGGAAGATGCTGGTGTCTCGGCCAAATTGACGCAGTACTGCTCGTGAACGCAGAACGAAGGAACCAACAAACAAGCAAAGAAGCTATACTCTCCACACACCACATGCTATAGCTTCAGTGTCAAACCTCTGCTATTATTAAGCACCATGTGATTTATTGGATTGGAGATGGCCAAGAACATCTCTAATGTCACTAAGGTGATAAAGAAGAGCGAGGCAAAATAACCAATAGACCTGAAAATTTGGAATGACGATTCAGCCGCATACAATCCCTTCCGATCTCTTTTCGTAGACGATAGGAGACATGGCATACCGTAGTATCCCCTCCCCTGCAGCAAACAGAAGATACAATATCCGTCGAAGCAAGTTGAACTATAAGTAGTTAGTGACTGTCCTCATTCGCTTCACTCTGAACACAAGAAGAACAGGTTACTGACGACACCAAAAATAGGGATTCTTGGCAGGACGATAATGACAATCGTAGCCGTGCCTTCAGTCTCTGTCTACCGTGGTTGGGTCTGTGTAGTTTTCTATGAATTTGTTCTCACAGGGAATGTTAAAAGCCATGTTGAAATTTCAATTGGCATATCAACATCGACATTCAGGTATATTCGTCGGCGTTTTCACGAAGTGGCGAATCCGTGGAAATTTCTTTTTTACAGCATTTTGTTTTTTTTGCATTTTTTTTATTGTATTTGGTGTCCTTAACAATTCTGCAAAGTTTTAAGTCTTAAAAGCGTATACAATTTTAATTACGCTTATTGCATAAACGGCGAATCAGTCAACTTTACGGATTTGCGTTTTCACGAACTGGCGAATAACCTTTTCCCCAGGGTTAATTTGTAATGCTACCGCTTAACGCGCTTGTCAACGTCGTCACCGGCGAATCCGCGCCCTGTGTGTGGCGAATCCGGCGTTTACAGCATTTTGCGTTTTCACGAACCGGCGACCCATCCATCATATTGCTGATAAAAGAAACAGTCAATGTCGAGGGCTGGAGTTGACGGATTTCCCTCTCCCTCTCTGACACGGAATGTGGCACTATTGTTAACACCTTCCACCGTTTACTTTCCTTTGGATAGAATGATGTTTGTTTGCGTTGCTGGAGATGAAAATATCAGAACGTGAAACAGGGAACTTTTTTGTGAGGAAGTGACGCAAAAAAGTTCCCTGTTTCACGTTCTGATATGTTCATCTCCAGCAACGCAAACAAACATCATTCTATCCAAAGGAAAGTAAACGGTGGAAGGTGTTAACAATAGTGCCACATTCCGTGTCAGAGAGGGAGAGGGAAATCCGTCAACTCCAGCCCTCGACATTGACTGTTTCTTTTATCAGCAATATGATGGATGGAATAAAAACAGTAATTTCACCGGGATCGATGACTGATCGAACACCCAAACCGCTCAATTTCTTAAGAACAAAGCGGTCCAGTAAAAAGAACACCTGTGGGTCAGTTTAATGAGTAATCAGTGAAATAATATATATATTTTTTTGGCGAGCGTTGCTTAGTTTGCTTTGCAGGGCAATTCAACAGTGTTCACAGTCATTAGAAGCACACAGGTTGCAATGGGAAATGTGTGTTCAGGTGATCCATCGTATATAAACTGTGTTTACAAAGTTGTCTCACGGCGACAAGTTATTAGTTTTATTTTTAGTCTAAATTTGCTCGATCTTAAATTTCCCTTGTCCTGCGATTGAGCACGTTTCGAGGCTTTCAAAATGTCACTTCTGTTGGGTGAGAGAGCATGTATCGAATAGTCCTCCTCAATGGATATTGGTCGAGTTTTAACCCGTGGTGGGGATAAGTTAGCTAAGAGATAAGGTGTCCACGAAGTGATCTGTGAGTGCAAATGCACAATGGGCGAAAGCATGAGTTCCCATGACCTACCTCGACGAAACTGCATTACTGCTGAACTTGTTGGTCTTATATACCATAGTTCATTTACTTTTCTAGTTTGCTTTTTTGTCACTCAACATCAAGGAAGCGGATGCGAGTCTTTGTACAAAGCAAGAGATCCTCTATAATTAGAGCATTTATCAGAATCCTGGAAAATTCGGTGTTCACACACTTTCCATTTGTCAATATTACGTTGTCCCGTGTCGAAGTCTAGACTTTAATTACAGAAACCAAACGGAACGATGCCGTACATCACTCATCAACCCGTGTTTAGTCAATTGGTAAAACAAAGTCAAAACAATGAGAGACATTAGGATGTGTTCACCATCATTATTGTCAAACGCCAGAGATGTTCATCCTAAAAACTTAATAATCTGTTGTGAATAATGAAGCTTGTCATGCCATTTCATCCGGAAATATAGTCACAGAATGTGTACAGAAAATTTGCATCCTCAAGCGAGCCATCTATAACATTTGAAGCACATGTACACATCTAACTGAAACCAGGTTTACCGTTTCACGAAAATTACAATTTATTTTTGTGAAAGTTTTCACATCAACAAAGTTTACGTTAACGTCATTAGTTTTGGTGCCGAACAAAGGAGTTTCGTTTTGGCTACTGAACAGACAAGACATGGCAAAGTTGCCGACTCTCTTAGATGTTAGACCAAACCTCATAACTCATTTGTTTATTGGGAGACTCCAACATGACTCTAACATGGCTGGATTAAACATTAAAGGAATTAGTAAGATATGCAATACGATGTAAGGCGCAGATTTGTTGCTAGGTTGCATTTCAATTGTCTAGCAGCCCCGGTTATTTTCGAATCTACAAAATGGCTTTACGGTGTAAAAAAAAACACCCAAACGATTGCAGTTTGTGATATTTATGTTCACCGTGTCAATTAGTAAGCGTGCCTACAAGTTAAGAATCAATTCATAATGTATCATTTATGATACACATGTTGTTAGTCGCTGAATATGATAAACTATACATTGAATTACAACTAGGGATATATAATTTCACTCGTTTTGATATAAACTCGGTTGTTTTAATGATTACTATTGGTCAGTGTTTTATACTATACTATTACTGTTTCAATTAAAGAGGAGTGCTTCAGATAGAACCAGTATTAAAGACTTGTATCAAGTTAGTTTTTAACTCGAAAAAAGTATTCGAAGAGATAACGGTATAGCATGTCAAATACCAAGTTCATTGGTTTGGTTTGGTTTGGTTTATTTGTATCACTCAAGAACAGATTAACAATGCATATTTAAAGAATAACAGAAATGATACGAGGGATCCAGGTAAAAAGCATAAGCTTATACAAGACCCGGAACCCAGTAATTATAAATTTAGTTATTAAATTAATACATATACACACCATGCCGAATGTTATCAAGTAAAAACTATTTGATTGGAAAGAAAAATAAGAATAATAAAAGAGGCAGTTATTAAATACATTCATATAAATATTCACGAATATTTTTACATCAATAAATTACGAAAGAAATAAATGACAATCATACGGGGGAAGGGACCAAAAAAAATATCAGGCTCTCGGTATTCAGACAGCGAGAACAGGGAGATTGTTGTTGTTGTTGTTGGGGGGGAGTTGGAGTATCACAAGAGTAATATTATAAGCTTATAGGGGAAGGAATTATGTTTTTATGTTTTTATGAAATCGTCTTGTATGTGTAGCTCACAGCTCTCTGTGAGGAAGATTTCCGAACACAGGGACACATTCTGGCCAATTGTTGTTTCTTGTTATTAGGTTTTGTTGCTCATAAGATCTGCCGGCCTTAATTTCCTGGATCACAATATACCGTAGTCATCTTTAAACGCCTGAGCGAATCCTATCAAAACACACATCCATTAGTACATTAAGTCGCTGCTAATAACTCATACGTTATATACAAGCAACTGACATTCTAATAACACTTGGGATTGAAAATGATATTTCCTGGTTGTCAGTCTCGGGTTTCAATCCATCCCGTGCTGTATTTACCCAGCAGACTCTTGAAGACAATCAGCCACCATTGATTGTGTTGAATATTAACCCGAGCAGGGCTATATTCAGATAGGATCGAGATCTCTGCTTTTTGTATATGGCATTAGTTCTGAAACTTATTCATCGACACAGCATTTTTTTTTTAATCCGTCTTTATCCTAGCAACAGAGGTTTTTCACTTTCACGCCGTCAGCAGTTTTTGAATACTTGGGTTACTAGGATGAAATTCTCTCATAATGGAGAAAGGAGAATCATTATTGTTTCAAAAAGCCACTGCTCGAAGCAAGGTGCCTGTCGCGGTAGGCACGTTTTTTGTTTAAATCAATAACATAAAAACCGTTCGGTCAAATCCGTTCAAACTTCCTGTAATCCTCTATTCGAACCCCCCCCCCCCCCCCTTGTCACACATGGGGTTGAATTCACTAACAGTTCACCATGACCCTTTGAAGTTAGCTGGCCACAGTCACCATTGACATGTACACACACAAAACCTTATGTTGTACACAACCATTGAAACACGTGCATATTTTTCGTCTATTATGCGTTTTGTACACGAACCTTGATTTTATTTATAGATAAGGTCTGCAGCCAACATAATGTAATATATCTATCATCAGGCTACTAAAAAGTCTTTCTAGCATGGGAATTAACTTGGGATCACCCCAAACATACTTAACTGCCCTGTAATTAAAAGTGCATTCCAATGAGGCGAAAGTCACCAGAAGGCGATTTAATGGGACCATTGGGACCCAGGGTTAAATCATACACGTAGTTTACGATGTTTACCATTTTATAAGGGATCTTTTTAGCGCCCACCCTCGCAATAGACATCAACTTTTTATTTCAATTAAAGTATGTTTACAATAATTGCGTCGTCACCTTCGTTTTAAAGGGAGGATGTCCCTGTGTTATTTACTCTAAAAATTAATGACCATGATACCTTACTTAGTGAAGAGCACTGGAGTGATGTTAATATTATAAAACATTGTTATAAACGACCCACTTTAAAGTAATGTAGTTTTAGAGAAGGGGGAAACTTTTCATTGAGAAAGGCACTTCATGCATGAAGCCTTTCTCAGACATCTGAAAGCACACACTTGTATGCAACAAGGCTGTTTTTTTCTTACATTATTTTCTTGCCACTTCGATGACCAATTGAGCCCAAATTTGTACAGGTTTGTTATTTTATACTTTTAGGATACACCAAGTGAGGATACTTGTCTTTGACAATTGCCAAAAGTATGCCCTGTCTTTAATTACAATCACTGTTGGTTCTCACTGGGCATGTTTTGGTTAACTTGGCTGCAATCGGCCACCGTACTTGGCTGCAATCGGCCACCGTTTGAAAAAAGAAGAAGAGTATCTCCCGGGGGTGAAGGTCTTCGTTGACTTGAAGTTGACCAGAAACTTGAGCTTTTGTCTTGACCTTTGATGTAGATGAATTAGATTTGACTGTCACTCATTCTGCTATGGGTTACTTTGCTGCGTAGCTGTCACGCTGTCGTCATGCGATATCAGCTTGTTTTACTCCCGGCCCCTCGGCGTCTCAAGACGGGGACTGTCAATGTCATCCCGCGGCTCGTTAAGATTGAAAGTCCAAGATCATTAATAGCTGTAGGCTATGTACCGAACTGTAGGTATTACTTATTGAATATCAACATTATTAGGGTCGTTTATCGTTGTAATTACTTGATTACCTGTTACTAGTCGATTGTAGTTTTTTTATAACAGAGTTTCGCTTGATGGGGGCGCACTTTCTTATCCGGCGTCTGCAGATTCTGTGTTAACAGCCTGTGTAAGATCATACACCGTTAATGGATGTAAATGTTTACCTCACAGAGAATCTTCGGATCGGGGGGGGGGGGGGGGGGGGGCAGGGGGAACGTTTTTTTGTTTTTTTTACTACTGCCTGCTTAATTACAAAATTGCCACAAGTGTGTTTGGTGTAGTCATTACCCCTAGCGGATTTCTTTTTCATCCTATGCCATTCACACTTTTTTCTTTCTGCCCAAATGAATCTTTCATGATATGCCACTTGTATTGGTTTAGATTTGCAACAATAACATAAGCATTTGAAACCTGACGTGCCAATTTGTCCTGGATAAAATATATTTCATGTCGTTCTGGCATTCAAGTGTAAAGACTACACTAAGCTTGAATTTGACAAATGCCAGATTTTACCAAGTATGTTTTTAATGAATATATATGCATGAAACCAGATAATGCAGCGATTTGTCGAATTAAAATTTTCTTTGAGTAAAAAAGTGCTCAAAAAGTGTGTCTATTTCTCTGTTTCAGGCACGGCTTGATTTTTCACCCCTCAAAACGCCAAAGGCTCAGAGCTTCAGGGGGCGTTGTCCCCTTAACCCCCAACGGGGCTTCGCCCCTGGACCTCACCAGGGGCCGTTGTGCCCCCCGGTTAAAAAAATCCTGGATCCGCCCCTGCAGTTGGTCCCAGCATTGGACTATACGTAGAAAGCATCTAAGACGAGCCAGAGACGAGAGTTAGCAATATTTTCTTGGGATGTCTACAGAAGAGTTATGACATGAATGAACCGTTTTCATTTTCAAACATCATTTCAAAGTGCCTCCAATTCTGAGAGTGTCACATCATGTTACTCGCAAACTGTGCTGAAATATGTGATGGGGTTTCCTTACTAACCGTCATTGTGCACCATCTTTGTAGTTGCCCGATGCAGTTTGTTTAATGTATTAAGGAAACTGACTCCTTTCGAAATTACACTCTTGCCCTTCTTGGAACATTTGTTAGTATTCCCCTCAGGCTAATGGCAAATTGTATTTTTCTTCGAGAGCTACTTTCACTAGGCGTTTTGTAACACAAGGACAGTCTTGAAGAATTCATTTTGTGTTATACTACCACAGGTGATGTCATTCCACTAGACCTGAATTTGCCTACCTCTGCATGGAAATCTAAACCGGGCTGAAAGAACCGTGTTAAGACTATAATGTGATAATACAATTTAATAAGCAACAATGTAAAATATCCATATATGGAAGGGTGGTAGACTACTGTGTGTTTATCTGGTTTAGTTCAATTCACTGACTGATAACGTCCACAGCTTGGCATTCCAAGGGTAAATGTTGGTCCGATCCTGTTTGTCCTCTATATATTAAATTTCCCGTTTAAAGACAGCACTGGAGCGGCACCGGGTTTAATATAAGTCGACCTTTCAAGACCTATAGTGTGAGGGGCATGTTACTTCTGCTTCGGTTCTCGTTCCAGTTCCAGTTCCGGTTCCGGACCCGGTTTAATTTAGAAATTGGAATAATGACCTAATTTGTCTTTTACCATGAGTTGTTATTGCATCGACCAGGTCACATGTACCGTTGTTTGTCTGTGGAATCGGAACTCTTAATTGTTATCATTATTAGTTAATGTTTAATCCTATTTTAAGTTGAGTATAGTCGAGTTCGGATTTTAAAATTAGGTTAAGTCAAGATAAGTTTTAAAATCTGGTGGCTCTCGATAAGTTGACGTAGCCTATTTGATTGCAGTGGCCTTGTAATTTGGACACAGGTTCTTTCAAATCGTGTCCTTTATTTTTAGATTTTTTATTGGATCTCGTCACATTGGAAAATGAAGAAGTTGTTTCTGCCCGTGAACGCTTTAATATGCCTCCTCCAATTAAGAAGCAATGTTCCCCCCCCCCCCTCAGAATGTCCACTTGTCGGCCCAGAAAGTTAATACTGCAACGATGAACTTAAACGAGAACTTGTCGATTGTTGGAGTTGAATTCTTAATGAACCTCTTGCTTCGACGGACTATAAACGACAGTTTGAATGATCTTATTACCGGGATGATTGCCAAACTGGTAAACTAAATGACTTGTTGACGGCTTGATGCTTATATCAAGGGACATTCATTACCAGATTTAATTGAACGAGACTGATATCAAATTGGACGTGTTATAGCTGAATAGACGGGGAAATAGTCTCGAACCTTTCACTGTTATGTTCGAGTGTAAGCTTTGTATCTCGTGATCGGCTATCGCCGAAGTATGTCTGCAAAAGTATCCAAAGTTCAACTCCCGACGCTATTTTCAAATTGTGCATTTTGCACGTCTTACATTAGAATTCGTAATTTAAGATTGTATTTCAGCGAGTTAATTGAATTAATTCCGCCATTATCGAAGGTTTTTATTCTAGCGTGACCTGACGAGTCTGGGGAAATATTCACACTTTTGCTGGTTATTTCATTATGACCACCAGGCGTGCCATGGCTTTCATGTACTATGTTAATGAGGGTACTACTGGGTGTTTTTGCAGCCACTCTCCTTGGTCTGAATTCAGTGCCGTATTTGGATAAGTATCATATACAAATCACAGAAGGTGTTGGTAGCGAGGAGCGTTGATTTGCCTCGATTAGCAAACGTCTCACGTATTTCTGGTTCCCATAAGGAGGGTTGAGGTAACGTCATGCACTTACGGGTAGTGTTGGCTGTGTGATCATCTTCAAGTTAAGTGCATCACGGTAGTTTGCGCGTTTCTTTTGGAAGCATTTTTGAGTTCACATATAGCTCTGTGTTGCGTTCACTCTGTGGGCATGCCTTTGTTTTGTACACTTAATGGAAAATACTATTCTTCAACTGTGAAGAAAACACTATGTGGACGTGTGTAAGTCCACATAGTGTTTCAAATCCCCACATAATGTGGACCTCTTTTGTTCCCAGGTCAACACTATATTGTAGTGTTAAAACACTCGCACACTCAGTCCAAGTGCCATAAATTTGTATTTGACTTTAAAGGGACACACCGGTTACCTGTTTACGTAATTTAGTCATGTAGAATCAAAGACAATTATTTCTAGATGGTTTTTATATTTTTTTTATACAAAAATATCACGTAATTAACGAGAAATGACCGAAAAAAACAAAAGCGGTCAAAGGTCACCGTATACGCTTTTCCAGCCGTTGCAAGTGTCAAATTTACGGGACACATGATAAATTATGCAATGTTGCATGTAGACTGGTGCTCTGTTTATGTAAGTGTTTTACTACGACAAGGCATGAGGATCCAGTCCACGTTATCCATCTGAAAGTGTGTACAAACAACGGACACGGAAACCAGTGAACTCGCCCCCAGCAAACTCGCCAATTACAAAGTCCCCAACTACAAAGTCGCCCCCTAGCAAAGTCGCCCGCTCACATACAAACTCGTCCCTTCTCAAAGTCGCCCCTCACATCACAAAGGAATGTAACAAATTGGTGTGATTGGACTTCAGGGGAACGAAAGCTATCTTGAGGGAACAAAATTAGCTATCTTGAGGGAACGAAAGAGGAATTCTGGAGAACAAAATCTCATAGCGAGAGAACGATAGCGTATTTTTAGGGAGCGAAAGCATATTTCGGGTGAATGAAAGTATATTTCGGGCAATAAATTCAAAGTCGTAAAATCGAAAGCTTTTTTTTAAGGAACGAAATCTCCTTTCGAGGGAAAGAAAGCGTATTTTGAGGAAGGAAAGCATATTTCGAGCGAACGAAAGTATATTTCTTGCGAACAAAATCAAAAACATATTTCGAGGAAACTAATGCGTATCTTCAGGGAACGAAAGCGTATTTCTGGGGAACTTCATTGTAGTTCGGGGGAAAGAAAGCGTGTTCAAGGGAACGAGAACCTACATTGTATTTTCTAGAAACAATCTCATTTCGTTACCTAGAAAAACACACTGTGTTCACAAATTGAAAAATAATTTTTTGTGAGACAAAATTATATTTTCATCGGATTAAATAATATTTTGAGGAAATGAAATGATTTTGTTGGAATTGTGTGTGTCGAGGGATGCAATAGAAATTTCGAGTAAGGTTTTTTGTTCCCACCTTTTAATTTTTAATTTCTTTTTCACTTGTCCCTTCATCAGATCATCAGGGCTCCGTTTTTTTTTTTTGTTTTTTTTTGGGGGGCTCGTTTTTTGGAATTGTTTGTCACAAATTTTGTTTAAACTAATTGTACCGTCAATATAAAAGTGGTATTCCTATGTATTGACATAAATCTTATTTAATTACCAAGAAGTTCGGTACAAATCGGGTCAAGGAACGTACACAGAGCATTGAAACGTTGCGTTTTTGAAACAACGGATTCGATCAGCGAGGTGTACAGACTAGCAAACCCGCGATAACTACAACGTAGTTGGTGGTCTGGCTCCCTACCCCTCGCATATGTTCATGAGCTTCCAGGTACACCTATCTCTTGGCTAGCACTGCCGAGATACTCTCTGCTCGCAAGCGACACGACTGCCCCATGTTACGTGTAGTAGCCCCCACGCTGTGCACTGTAAGACACGCTTCCGTTGCTCGGACTCTCTGAAATAAAATATTACGTTCGACTTTTTGTATTATTACTTGTATCCATAATTTGAATACGTATTTTTGTTTGTCAAATACTCATGAATTCTTGTTAAAAAACAGAGTTGAATTCGGTGTAGTAATTAATTTTTATACGGCTGGAAGTAAAACTAACTCCGATGATCACGAGGGTTATCCGAACCAAAAAAGTGGTTCGGATAACCCATGTGACCTTCGTTTTTTGAAAAATGCTCAAAAACTACCAAAATTGATGGTTTCTTTTAGGAAACGTTCTTCTCCATTCCTGGAAGACCTCTGGAGTTTTAGTCTATTTTGTAGCCAAAATAGCCCAACGAAGCCGGTGTGTCCCTTTAACAAAACTTGCACTCACTCTTTTTAATGTCTAATAATTTCTTCACGTCACATGAAATTATTTTACGTGTTCACCAAAAGCACATCATCTGGATCACATCTTGTGTCATGAATTGAATTGTATGGCATGGTTGGAAAATTCAAAAGTTTCCCACCATTGGAATAAAAACATGATGGTAACAATACATACATCATTTTGACCATGCATCAAGGGAAGCATGCGATCATGCAGGTCTAATTGTATTAAGTAATGGCATAGCCGCCATAATCAAACACCCTATGGGGATTAAAATGTTAGGTCCGCTCCTGTATCAAGATGAGTCTATTCTGGTATACCTTTGGCACCTTCCTCCGCATTTATTACCTTCCTCCGCATTTATTACATGCTCAAATTGGACATAATTGGCTCAATCTTCATCGATTACGCCAATATCTTCCTCGCCAATATTTGCTGTTAAGATGAAAGCACTGTACGAAACGTAGCCAACTCAAGGGAGACGACCACGGAAGAAGGTTGAATCCACCCGACGTAGTAGAGATACCGTGAGACTCATCCGTAAAATCATACACCACACATCAAAGCCAATAATAACTAAACGGTTTTTGTTGAAGTAACTTATCTGCTTATCACTGATGAGCCTCGTAGCTAATGGTACTGACTAATGAGTCCGTAGCCCTACAGCGACAAACTAACATGATTAACCCAGAAGCACAACCGATGCTAAACAAGTTCTCTTCGCATCAAATGTCTTAAAAAGCATTGCACCTGTAAGGCGATAACTTGCTTCCCTTCGTAAAGGTGTTGACTTAAAATATTAGCGCGGGTCTGGCCAGTGTGTTATGGTTAAAATATCCTGAATTGAACTCGACCACACGACTGTGGTTTCCCCCCACACTTTCCACTTTCAAAAAGTCACAAAGATCACTATGTAACCGATACCTAAACTCAAACCACTGAACTTCTTGTCCTTATCCACCGTGCTGTAAATTGATTTTCAATATCCTTGGCTAAACCAGCGGTAGCTTTACTTGAGATTTTCTCATATATAGTAGGTTCGTGGTTGGTATACCTCCATGAAATTGAAAATCAAGTATAGCAGTGTGAAATACACGCTTATGGTAGGAGTGGTACACCTTTAATGGGAGACTGCTATACAAGTGTGAGAAAAACCAATCTTATCTTACAAGACGCGGTGAACCATAATGGTAACACCTACGGGAATTTGTTTTTATGCATACATAGGCCTACTCATTGATTACTTATGGTTGCAGCCATCTCACCTCCCCCCCCCCTCATTTTAAATCATAACAAAACTGAGGCTTAACGGGAAAATGGTCCCCGTCTGATATGACGATAAACCGCACACATTATTGCTTGTGTGAACAGGGTACATGATAAAGATGGTGGCAGTAAAGCCTCCAAAGAAAACTATCAGAGTATGTGAGATTTGCTTTCTGTGCTTACCTATATCCATGTTACATTCGGAGGTGGGTCGCTTTGTGTTTCCTCGAAAAATCGGGAAGATTTTACTTTTCTTAACGTGCAGTTCCCGCTTCCTCTCTACCTTTCTGCTCGCACATATAAATATTTTAGCCCAGTAATTCTTACACGCCAAACATATATTATTACTCTCTATTTGCATGTGATAACAATAATATTGCTACAAACTTGAGTCACCGCCTGAGGCAAAACTATAGAACTGTAACAACATTAATATAAATTGATTTATTTGATTCGACCTATATTACTCTGTGCATTATTCATCACGGGAAGCGGAACCCTTTCTTGTGCAATAATTAAGTGAGTCACTACTGCTTCTGAAGGCGACGTTAAGAAAATACCAGAGCAGTTTGTGGTAACTCTCGGCTCCTCCTGAGGAAGTATGATGGAACGTCTAAACTTTGGACGATAACTTAAGAAATAATGATGGAACACTAGACGCAGTCCTCTTACCCCCACAACATCAATGAGTGACAGACGGTCATTGCAAGAACAAATTGAGATACAAGGCAACGACGCACGGAGGAATAATAAGAACAGAGATTGTTGGGAGTGACTAAACACTTGCTGGTTTCCAGGGCATCGTGCCTCGCCACCCTCACTCTCATAACAAACGCAATAACCATAATTGAAATGAAGTGTTTAAAAACAAGGCACCGGGTTTGGACCGAGTTATTGCGTTTATAACGTCACGCTCTCCCTCGAGTCTGTAATGTCGTGCTTCACGTAGAAACCTTCCTGTTTTTTAGATAAATATTGTTCTTTCCTCCCTGTAGAACCGAGGTTTGTTTTTTAATATTAATATTAATACCCTGAATTTAATTGATGGCAGAATATAACAAAAATATAGGAAAAACATTGAAGAGATAAAAACGAAACATTAAGATTAGATGGTAGATCTTATTTTTTAGGAGAGAAAATTGTATTTTTTTAAAGAAAGAATAATATCATAAAAAGGTCGGAGTAAAAATAATTGGAAATCCGTGCATAAGATCAATGTTCAATGTTAAACGCTTATTTCTCTCGCCTGGTATAAGGAAAGCAAAATAACATCAGATTCACACAATGTATTGTATTAAAAATGACACAATTTCAGACGAGAATGTACCAAAGACATGTTTTCACTCGATAATAAGCATGTCTCATAATAAAAAAACCTGGTCAGTTGCAACTGAGAATGTGCTGTGCACATTTTCCTCGGTCGTGTGAGAGCAATACCAATATCATTGCATCAAATTATTTAAACAATATTATGTATAACAATAATTGTGGAAAAACGAATATCCTCCGCATATTATATTTTGGATGAGATCAAGAAAACTATGCACCTAATGTCTTGTTATTTGTAGTCATCGTGCAGTTTCGTACGATCGTATACGTACAATTCCCACAAATTTATTGGTTCATTATAAATTTGTTGTGTATATCGTCTCAAATGGGCAGAGAAAAGTTCATAAAGATTTTCCATTCTTGGAACTTTAATATGGCAAAGTACACGTAAAACAGAAGTAATGACTCATTTAGATGTGGCATTCATTGGTTGATTAAATTAACCGCACTGCAAAAACTGGTTTTAAAATCATGACGCCCATGGGTGTTGTCTACAAATAGATACCGAAGAGAGAATCGAAAGTGTTTAAATAACACCAATGTAATTGTTTTTGAAGAAATTAGTGTTATTTTAACACCCCGTGCTGCAATTTTGTTTTGGGAATGTATCTATGGGTGCGCTCGATTAGCTTCCCCGGGTCGACCCCGAGTGTGCTCACCCGGGTGAGCCCCTGACATGAGCTAATCGAACGCCAACTTCCCCCAGCAGTAACACCGATGCATCTTGGGACAGCCGACCGGAACTACTTCCATTTTGTGCATTACGTCCGATACTTTTCGTGGATTCACGAAAACATCGTAAAATAATTATTCTCAAGGTAAAACTGCAACGTTAAACAATTTTACGACCCCACAGTGATACAAAGGTACCCGGCTTCGAATAAAAAAATACTTATTGCTCACAAAACGCTGTTTTAATGGCGAAAATGTGTGTCAAACTTCCTAAAATGTCCCGCTGAATTACAAACAAAATGGTGGCCATTGAGAAAGTTTTTCGCCGTGACGTCATGAACTGGGGTCAGCCCCAAGTAACCTGCTCCACAAGCAGGGCACTTGGGTCTCACCCGGGTGAGCCACAGCAATGACGTCAGAGCTATTCGAACGCACTGGGGTCAGACCTGGGTCGACCCGGGGAAGCTAATCGAACGCACCCACTGATAACTCATCTGCCGGGTACCTTTGTATCACTGTGGGGTTGTACAAATTGTTTAATGTTGCAGTTTTACCTTGAGAATAATTATTTGACGATGTTTTCGTGAATCCACGGAAAGTATCGGACATACGGCACAAAATGGAAGTAGTTCCGGTCGGCTGTCCCAAGATGCATCGGTGTGAATGCTGGGGGAAGTTGGCGTTCGATTAGCTCATGGTTAGGGGCTCACCCGGATGAGCAGACCGGGGTCGACCCGGGGAAGCTAATCGAACGCACCCAGTATTACCATAGTGATTTGTATTGTGACATCACTCTTTGCTAAGCAACTGCGATGGATTTGCAGTTACGATCAATCTTAACTCTTTGTGAAATCGAGCCCTGGGTCGACCCGGGGAAGCTAATCGAACGCACCCACTGTGACAACACCCATGGTGTCAAATGGTAACAGCGCTGTTTTTGCAGTGTGACAGTATGAAAAGCTAACACTTCCCATTCATTCATTTTATGTTTATTTTCAACCATTATTCTATAGATAATCCAGTCTACTCAAGTATGCTTGCATTTAGATCGAAGACTTGTCCACATATCTTCATATATATTCTCATGAGTCATGACCTTTATTCAAGCATTGCTTCACTGCTGAAAGCATAGGCTAACTTTAGGAGAAGCAATTCCAGACTGGATTTGAAGTATTTTATTTTGTTAACTCCACATTACAGACATATCAATCGAAGGTTTCATCTTGAATTGAATGTCAGTACCTTGAAGAACTACTTTGAGTCGATCGATAAAGGCCTAGAAACAAAAACCAATGTCTACAACATGATATGCATTCTAGTAGACGCGACCAGCTTCGGGCTTCAAATGGAAGATGCAGCATTGTTTTGTGGAAGAGTGCATTCATTCAAAGCCACTAAAAGCGAACCTGTGAAAATCTTGTTGTTTACACATTTAAGTAACCGGCTATGGTTTTTGTCCGACATGCTATGAATGTGTCCTTTAAGTAGATTTCGTGCATGCCTGATTTCGTGTACTCTGTCAGAAGATCGACTCCGTCGGAAATATTTTTCAAGGTGATGTTATTTATTCACCAACTTTAATTTCAAATAATAAACCACATCATTCGAATGTTTTAAGTCGTCATTGAACACCCCTAAATAATGCTGTTGTAGCGCACACTTTTCAATTGAAATGAGAAATGACCATTTATAGTATTTCTTTTTAAATACAATTTTGCATTGATCTACAAATCGCCTAAAAGAAACGATGATTGGAGAAAAGTATGATTATAATGTACGTTTCCCCGGTCATTTTCACCAAGTTTTCATTCAATTTAATGCATGGCTCATTCAGATTTAGATTGAAATTGAAAGACAACACAGCTCGTCATTCAACTTTTCAAAAGAATCACTCAATTTCACCATCTGAGCGTTTTACATCATAGTTTCATTCATCCATCTGTAAAAGATGCATTAAAAAGTAACATTAATTATTGCATTGTTCATTCAATTTCGTCTGAACCCGCTGTAAGGCGTGAATGGTTGGACAGCCATGCTCTAATCTATTTCAAGCATATTCAGATGCTTCTGCATATCCGATTGTCCGTTTTTCTGTAAAAGTCTTAGTTTTCCATCAGTGTAATAAAATGTCTGATGTCTTAGAGACGCTACAAGGTCAAACTCAGTTTTGTGATGTTTCAATAGAAAATGTCATTATGACAATGGGGTGAAAACTATACCAGATAATGCTTGAAAACAAACTGATTGTCTGCATATAAGTGAATACGACCAGAAAAAAAAAATGAAGTCGGCTGAGAAAACCTATAAATCAGCAAAGAACCAAACGTTGTACTTCATGAACAACAGGGTTCTTAAAACCTTGTTGAATGGTTTTCATTGTAACGAAACCCAAATGTTTTACATAGATGAAATCTATGGCATATTCTTCAATGTTAATTCAGATCAGTCTGTAGGGTATCGAGGTTAAAAAAAGAATCGTCACTTTTAATGGAGAACGTGACTGTTAATAAATCTCCCACAACAAATCCTTCAAAATTAATTGTCAACAAGATGGGAGGACGGAAGAGGTATATTTTTTGTATAAACATAAAGCGAAATATAGCTCGTGTATGGCCCTCAGCGTTCACCTGATTTATTTTTCGGAACGAGCTAGGTTAATTTTTGTTTCTGTTTAACCTTCACAAAAAGGTTTCGCTTCTGATTGAAATGAAGCATTTCCCGGCTTGTAAATGCAATTTAGCCTTGGTTTTGGAACTACCAGAAAAGCATTCCCCCACCATGACAACTGTACTGTTCGTAGAGTATCATTACTTTCATGTTCGCTCACTATACAAGTTGGCAGCAACTCTAAGTGCAATAATGTCAATATCTATCATTTTCACTGACAGTCGATGGTCGTGGTGGTCTCTCCATGTTATGCTTGCTTGTTTAACAACCAGCCTAGGGGGTGATAACAAAGTACCGAAAAAGTAAATACTGAATAGTCTCTTGACGCCTTTCTTTTTACGTACAGTTAATCAAATTTAATTAAAACCTTTTCAGATGACTGTTCGTGCATGATTTGAAAGCTTCGCGCATGCCGGCATGCATATGTAATGGCTGGTTGATTAGAGTTGACGGGAGAGCCTGTCGTAAAGCAACTTTGTGTGGTGCGCTTCTTGTATAAGATGACTATAAAATGAGTCTTAATTTTACCCATACACCTACCCTTTAAGATATATTGAGCATTCCTCCACTAATCCGGCAGTATTCCTTGCAAGTATTACGCGAGCTTAAACTGCCAGGATTAGGGTATTTTTTTCAATTATTTAAATGTTGAGCATTACTGATATGTGAACTGACTTTAATCGAAGCCATGGGCGCTACATTTCTATCAGCTGCACGTCTGCTAGTTATATCATCGCCGAGTTTTTCATATGTCAGAAAAAGAAAAGCTCGTAAATCTATAGAATCTTCTGACCCAAGTTTTAAGTTTCAAAATGTGTCATACAGTTCACGACTGCTCTGGACTTGAAATTTTCTTTTGCTGCTATCTTCAAACTTCTTCTCCGTCGTCGTCGTCGTCTTCTTCTTCTTCTGCTTCTTCTTCTTCTTATACTTCTTTTCAAGGGGGCTTGGCTTCAGGAAAAATTTAAAAGTTGAGCATTCATATACAGAAGTTAAAGCTCTTTGTAATGCTTAAAACTTCTCCAAGTTAATCACTCATTGTAAACAATCTTCATTGTAGATTAAAAATATATAATAGGAACGTTTCATCCTAATTATTTGTGGATGTTGTTGTGTTTTCTTTAAAAAGGGGACACGTGTTTTAGCAGTCACACATTTATTTGATCAGCACTGATTTTAAATTTAACCAAGTTTCAGTCAGGCATGTTTCACTTTTTAAACATGAAAACACTTTATAGCATAAATACGTTACAGTGTGATTCATATAGGGTAGTAAGGGTTTTGTAAGAAGATATTTTGTTTACCAGTAATTCCCCTTTAATTAACCAGCATTCCCATTACTCCTTCGTACAAATGTATTCATCTTTGGCAGTCAAGATCAGCTTCTTACACCCGATATAATAAAGACAAATTGCAGAGCAGGTATGTTGAATGTTTTCGTCAGTTATTTTTAATCAGCCCGATTGAACACAAAACAATACACAGCTATGCAAGTAATCAAAGTTCTGCTAAACACAATGGAGAGCAGGTGTAAATTAAGACTGGACTGCAATTGCTATATTATCTTACAGTCGAGGCCAGCAGCATCTCGACAAGCCAGACAAGCCAGACAAACAGTTTCGCCGAACCATGTGCACATGGGCTATTAATTTGGTAAGGTCGATGAGAACAGACCTATTTCCTTTAATACAATACACAATTACAGTGACAGAGGTAAATTGAAATGTCTTATCAGTGGGAAAGGCTCGCTATATCACAATAATTCCCTGCCAGTATGCAGACTGTTTGTTCGGTTTATTGGCAAGCCGAGTTTCACTTCAATGAGTCATTTCGTTGTTTGATTTCATGTTAAAACTAAAAACGCTTTTAAGTTTTCAAAAACCCAAAATCGCTCCATTTTGACTTCTCGAACACAAATAAATCAAAACTTTCAATTTCCAATGTGCGCACAAAGCACCACTGTTGCCCCGGTTTCTCAATACATTATAAAGAACTCGCTTAAAACTTAAACTTCAGAATAAAATACTTCAGCAACAAGTCGACAGTTTACATTTGCATTAACAATTTTATACGAATAACATTTATCAATACCTTTTATCTATGTCCACATTCAGCTGAAATCGCGTTTTAACTTCGGTGGCATGTATATGCTCTCGTGCATTTGAAAATCCTTGAAGGTGGGGTGTGTGCTCGCGCGAATAAAATTAGCTCCACGTTTCTTTGCAAAAAAAAAATCAATCACTTGAATAAGCAATCGAAGTTTAGGCCTAGCACATTTATTTGGAGTATATGAGATTAAAGAGGGCAGGAGAGCCAATATACACGCATCTATCTCCAAACACGAGGAGTTGAAGATTAACCTAAATTCAATTATAAGAAAATCGCCCTTATTAGAAAAAAATCTACCTTTTCAGTAGATCGAAAGAATAGACACAATCGGCGACTGCAGTCACGTGACTCATAGTGGGTATAAAGTGTAAACAAACCAAGCAAGCGATGCACAGTGTCGTGGAAAAGCATGGCTGCTTCCCACCTTACAGCAGAAGCATGCACTCAGAAGCAGCCATGCATTTCCATACACACTGCGCCTTGCTTGCTTGGTTTGTTTACATATATACCCACTATGGGTCACGGGACTCAAGTCGCCGATTGTGTCTATTAGTACACTCTAATCTGGGTGAAAATTGACCTTTAACCGGGTCCCGTGGGCCTGACCTTTTTCTGGGTCAGTATGACCTGGGATCTGTGTCAAAATGACCCAGACAAAAAGGTCAGAGTGATGTAGAATCCAAGTTAAAACCCAATTTTTGAACCACTTTACGGGTTAGCCTGACCCGGAAGTGGGTCAGGCTAACCCGTAAAGGGGTCGGGTTGACCCGGAAATGGGTCAGGTTGACCCGGAAATGGGTCAGGCTGACCCGGAAATGGGTCAGGCTGACCCCGAATCCTGGTCAGTTCTGACCTGCAATTTAGTGTGTATCGTTCTGACCCGCAGTTTGTAGTGTGTACCGTTTGGCTAAACTACTGAGGCTCTATGTCTAACAACAGCATTGAGTGCTCGTGTATTCAGATAAAAAAGTGGAAAATGAGAAGTTGTTAAAAAAAAAAAAACGCAAGCAATGAGGCCTGACAAATCTATCTTTTCTCATTTAACATAACTTCGGATTAATTTAAGATGTCGACAGTGCATGATCATCTTTCTCGCAACGTACGCAAGAAAACAAATCACACATGTTCGTAATCGAGGGATGCAAGGAGATTATGTATCCCACATGTATCCCACAGGATGGTTGCCAACAATAATTATTCTCCTATACTAACAACACTTTTGTCTCACATGTGTACGCGGACCTCGCCTATTAAAGTGTTGATTGCACTTTGAGACCTGATGTTTCCAGTCCAAATGCATATGTGAACACTTTGAAGGATATTGAAGGATCCACGAAATACTAAATACAATACCATATCTCATTAATATCTCGTGTGTGTTTAACAAAAACAATATGCGAAGAACATGATATATATTGCAATTTATACCAGCTATGACTTGTGCACACACAGTACTATAAATTCCAGGCATTTGTCAATATTGAAGATATATCTACAGTAGTATTTGTCAGTGTTACCCAGCGTGACACTAAACTAGTTTAGTATGCTGGACAATTTTACTTTCTGATGCAAATGCTTTTTAATATTGGAAACATTGATGGCTTGCAACAGTTAAGACGATAATCAGAAATATATTTAACGTTTTTGTTTATATAATAATACAATACTTCTCGATACGAAGTATTTCCATCTGCAATACTTTCATTTTTTGAGATAATTTATGTCCTTTGTTCGAAGAACAAAACCACCCAAAACCAAAAACATGAAAACAAATAACATGTAACAGCTATAACCTTAAAATACAAGCATTATAAAATGCGTATTGAAACCCTGTCGGTTCACAGGTAGGATATCCGTACACTGTTTGAAATATAAGAAAAGGAAGTATGTCATATATACTTTCAACGAGAACATCCCAACAGCATGTGGAAATTTCACTGGAATAAGGTTATCCTATTTCTTCAGAAAAGGGCAACACTGCATGTGTTTCTTTGCTCACGTGAGCGCAATGTTATCCAATGTGCCCACAACTCGATTAAGCAAAATCGAAATGAGATTTCGGGTTATCCAGACGTTTTTAAGGACAGATTGGTCGGCCACGGAGCATTTTAAATGGATGAATGCATCAGGTGTATTAAATGCAAGTTCTCAAATTGCAAACTTTTCGTTTCCAGATCATTTCAAATATATA
Source organism: Leptasterias polaris (assembly GCA_037783415.1). Classification (NCBI taxonomy): domain Eukaryota; kingdom Metazoa; phylum Echinodermata; class Asteroidea; order Forcipulatida; family Asteriidae; genus Leptasterias; species Leptasterias polaris. Next base: position 84,232 of record JAZGTN010000305.1, on the reverse strand, counting down.
CCGGTACAACTGTTTGAAATGAGCAAACTCTCCCAAAACATAAGTGTTTCATATATTGGATGCGTTAAATCCAGCCAATTAGATAAAACTATTACCTTTGTAAAGCATAGATAAAACTATTACCTTTGTAAAAGCAATAAATTACTGTGGCCGCAGTCTTATCTTTACGTAAAGCCATTGAGTTATGACGTAAAAATACGCAGGTGTTTCGGTTAGAAAAGACACTAAATTTTCCAACCAAACATGTGTTTTTACACCAAGTCTTCAAATACACTTAAGATCTTAATCATTGAAAAGTCATCTTGTTTACTTCCATTTAAATCAATGAAGCGAAAAGGAGGCTGGAGGGCTACCCTTATTGTATAATAAAGGTCGTGTTTGAATCAATTGATTTCGGGTACGGCTATTACTTAGAGCCGTGGGGGTGCAGCGTCAATGCTGAAGGTTAACGCATTTTCAGCGATCCGGCCAAAGACACGTACCGAGGCTGTCAATTCAGACGCGGTCTAAAATTGTATTGTCACTGGATTCAAGGACAAAAAGACTTAGTTGAGATTTGTTTAAAGGCCCTGTACACTATTGGTAAGATCGAAAAACACAAATGTTCACAGATTCACACATAACTTACATGATTTAAAGTAAGTAATGGTAGAAAGGGTGCCTTAAAACATTTCTGCCTAAAATGCAATCGTTTCTGAGAAATGAGTAAAACAATAGTTTTTATCACGCGTGATAATAAACTCGATGTTTGAAAAACAGAAAACACATAAGGTCTCTTTTCACTATTTTCTCGTGACCTCGATGACCAATTGAGATCAAACTTTCACAGGTTTGTTTGTTCATGCATATGTTGAATCACACAAAATGTGGACACTGATTTTGAGCTGTTACCAAAAGTATACAGTGCCTTTAAAGGGGGACTCCAAGGTCAAAATCAGTTTTGTGATTCACTCATTTCAAATATATAGATAGGTTGCAATATGACGTAAATCGGCCATCTTTACGGGCAATTTGGAACACACAGTCATGCGTTACGCGTGAGAACGGCGTGCAGCACGCGCACATTTCACAAAACTCATTGCGTGATTGGTTAGTGAATGACGCGGCTGCGTTAATAATTTGAGCGCTTGACGCGCCTGCAAGCCAAAATGCGATTTGCCCGTAAAGATGGCGTCTACTGGGAACTATCTATAGCGTCCTTATAAAACGGAAAAAATCACAAGTCTCTAACCTCACTTTAAAATGGTAAGATGCCACTGTGTTTGATACCCTTCAAGAGCAATTTTTGTCAAAGTCCAAAAACGTTCGATGACGTCACATTTTAAATATATAGTCCGGAATTTTTCTACAAAGCATACTTAGTTTCTTCCTGAATTTATGTTTATATTCAATCAAAATAGCATTTAATTTGACCCTTTGACGGCGCAAAAGTTCCTCTTTGGATTGTACAGACCGATGACTTCAAATTTCGCCACGATAAAGTACACAATAAAAGAAAAATTTACACCATTTTAACGGGAGGTAAGAGACTTGTAATTTCCTTACAAATTTATGAGGACTCAGTCTAGTGGAAAAATAGTTCATCATCAAACCTAATTAACCATGGAGAGACCCTATTTAAGAACATTATTTCGATATAATTGTATAAATCGATAGCATATTTATGCTATACCTAAATGTTTCACTAAATTCATTCTATAAATGAAAATATTGTTACCTATACAATAATTTAAAGACAAAATAATGGCCCAGAAAGAGCCGGTTAATCTTTTTCTCATTATTTTGTCTTTTCTTACACTACACATGTTAGGTGGCAAACAACTGGAGCCAACTAAATGCAAGTCGCATACTGATAACATGTGTAATTAACCCTCTCGGAATTATTGAATAATTGTTTCATTAAATTTATGCAATGCGAGGTTCCACCAATGTAATTGTCCAGGTGTTTGAGGGTATCATAGTTCTTACGTGAATTACTCGTTTATCTCTTTCAAGTTGAATGACCGAGAGGTCAGTGTCCCAGTGAAGAACACCAGCCCTGACACTTCCAAGCGACGTTAACATATTCCAGTTGATGTGGTCGTCTTGTTTTAACCAATTGTTCGTTTGAATCTACTGGTGGTAGTTGCTGTTAAACGTGGAATCCCGTACATTCAGTATAGTAGAAGTAACGAAAGAAACAGTTTGACAACTTACTGTGGTGTCATTGCGCTTTTCGTCCATCTTACTCCGTGTGTAAACACGGCATGTAATGTTATCGATGGCTAAGAATGTTATGGTGTTAGTATTTAGTAGCGAAGATTTATCCACGGGTATAACTGCTGTTCGGAATAATAAACCAACGACATACAACTATTTCATGAATGTCTTAACCCAATCTAGAGTTCAATGATTAAAGAACAACACTTGATCTGTGATATTCCTCCATAGATATGACGGAACGGAAACGCCGTGTTCTCGCGTTTACCGGCCCGGACGTGAACGCAAGCCTGAACGCGAGACGATAACGAGAGTTTGTACAGTTATACACAATAGGGTTAACTGCAGAATTTATGTACATTAGTATGCCACTTGCTACCTCAAAAGGAACAACGTTAACGTCAAATAAAGCCCTCAGAAGGGAAGCTGTCTGAAACGGTGCAAGACAACAGAAGAATATAATTCCGTTTGCTATGAGCATGCGGGTTACCTTGTTACGGTCTTGTAAAGTACGGGCTCGTAGGTCAACAGTTTTAGCGTTTGCGTTACTTTTCTTTAAAGCTTGGATAATCCTAAAGTACATGATGGAATTAGCTACCAAGGCCATGAAAAACGGGACAGTTTGTAGACAGTTTGCAAATATACCAGACCAAGACCACAGTGGGTCGCAGATGAGCATTGGGTCGGGGAATAATGGTGGAGAGCTCCCGTTGAGGTTGGGGTCAGTCACGGTTTCCCATTCTACACAATACGTGTTAACCACACTCTTACCGGGTATGAGTAAGCAGGAGAAAGCACCACCGAGGACCCAAGCGTACGCCGCAAGCCTCTTACATTGGTGTAGCTGCCGGTTCATAATCTTACCCATCGGTCGGCAGATTGCCTGGAGTCGCTCATAGGAAATCACAGTCACCAGAGCTATGGAGGTGAAGTATGACATCGCTTGGAAAGGGTAGAAGAGGAAACACGCTGTGGGTCCGATACCACTGACATCATCCAGGAATGGGGAGGTGACATACATCCATACTTTCTCCCCTACTGTGAACACAAGGAAGATGATATCAGCTACAGCCAAGTTCGACAGGTAAAATGTGATGACACTCCGCATCCAACGGACTCTGTACAGAACGAAGAGGAAGATGAGGTTGCCGATAAGCCCCACGAAGAGGATACAAGGCATGATGATTGTGATCAAAATCTTGGAAGTTTGGCCGTACGTGAAGACGTTTATTGACGACTCGTTCATTAGAACATACAAGATATCACACCCCTGGGTTGAGTTATCCATGACGGCGACTGGTGAAATATCACAAATCCACTGGAACAGAGACTATTAACACGCCCGAAGTATCAACACTGTGTGCCGATATACCGTGAGATTGGTTGAGATATACAAACACTGCAATAACAGGTCTTCTAGTCGTGTATCAAGCAGTGCTTGATGAGTTACCGGTGAAAAAGTGGACACCGTGTACCAACAGGACCAGGGACCTGCAAGTCAATATCACAGACACCGGCTACTACTACTAGTGGCGTTCTGCCGGCCACAGTCCCCGAGGAGAAATATATGCGGCTATCATGCATCGGTAGGCAACTATTGTCAGTGCAGACATTATAATAATCGGATTCTATTTGCATGAAGGATCCGTGACTGAGAACACCTCCTTTCTGTCTTTACTCTTATAATAATGATTCCATTTCTATTTTGTGGTACCGACTCGAGAGATATGCCTGGCACAGTATGTGCAATTGGATGTGTGTAATGTATGCTTTACAGGTGTTGATGGCACCGTAGTATAGTGGTTGTGACGTAGTAGGCGTTGCTTTGCCGTGAGCAAGACAAACGAAGACAGATTTTGCAATTTTCACATTATTTGTCGTATAATCCGTTTCCGGTTAAGTGGTAGACGAAGCAAAAGCATTAGCTCTTTATATAATGTCACAGCATGAGTAAAGTCGTCGCTCAGATACTAAGTAAATGACAGCACGTATCCTTAACTATTTTGATAAGAAATGCTTGGTATCAGAAAATTGCACCGGAAACGAAAACTCGCAGATACGTAAACCAAACACAATCGATCTAATTTTGCCCGTGCCATCCGTTGGCGTATACACACGAGACGCAGCCTTATTAAAACAGACTGCGGCTTTGCTCTCGTGCCGCGAACGTCATCAGTGATCACATAAAACTTGATGTATCTTCAAGAGTGCCCGCAAATTCACGGAAGACAAAATGGATCCGTTTGCATAGAGTAGTGATTTATTTCAATAAAATTGGAAAGTAAAAGGGTTTTGACATTGACAACTTGAGCGAGAAGCAAATGTCACTAAATGGAAAATCTTGATCTCGTTCTAAAACGTCGTACATCTTTGGCGAAAATTGTCGTTAATGGCAGGGTATACTTTTGGTAACTTATACTCCACAAGTAAATGACCATAAAAACTTACTGGCTAAAGAGCACTGGAGAGCTGTTGATATTATAAAACATTGTGAGAAACGACCCCCTTTGAAGTAATATAGCTGCAGAGAAAGAGGTAACTTTTCACCCAAAGATTTGAATAATTCTGAGGAGAAAGGCTTCAGGCACGTGACCTTTCTCAGGCATCTTAAATCACACAATTGTATGAAACTAAGGGTGTTTTGTCTTTCATTATTTTCTTGCAACTTCAATTCGATGACCACTTGAGCCAAAATGTTCACATGGTTGTTATGTTATGCATTTGTTGGGATAGACAAAGTGTGGATACCGGTCTTTGACAAATACCAAAAATACACACTGCCTTTAAAAGTAATATTCATGAACTTATATCGTATGTATAATTTTTCATAATTGTTGCGAACAGCCAATAACAAAATGGTTATTAGGAAACGAGAATGTGTTTTTTTCCAAATAAAACTTCAAAAACGGGAAAATCCCTCGTGATCCGGTAGGGACTCAAGCACATTCCTTTCCAATTATTATGGACTTACCAAGATCTAACCCTCTGATAAGTGGAGCCGTCTGTTCTTTGTCAGCTGTGCAAGTAAAGGGCTCACGGATAATAGCTGGGCATGTAATGAAGTCATCAGATGTATGAATTATTGGGAAATGCACATTCCAAACAATATTTAAAATACATCTTGGGTGATGTGGTAGTACAAATTTGAACTTTCAATCGTCAGGTAAAGTCGTGGGGTGGGGTGCCACGCCCTTAAGCGTTTTAAATGCCGGATGTTTTCACAATTATTAGGCCTGCTTGCGAAACAAAATTACATCCAACCCCAACCCTCTTTTTTGGATTCAACAAGGGTGTGGCGTTGGTCAGCACAGTCTTGTTGTACAGTCGTGCCATTCGTCGCGAGTGTCACATCCCAAATTATACACATCCCAAATTATATCGCAGGACATCTTTTTAAGATAATGTGTTTCTTTTCACTCCACACACCGTTGCTCCATTTGTTTATTTAATTGTTCCCATCACTGGTTGGTGTTGTTGACGTCAAATTGACAATATGTAGATGTAGCGTGAGGTTATGTATAGGCAGAATAAATATAGTGCGATCACAGTGTGACAACTGAGTGGTGCACAGAATAAACACTATGAATGTGTCTATTCATGGATGTGTTCACAGTCCGTGTTCCACACTGTGGTGGTGAAGTGTGGGGAATTTTAGTGAGGGAAACACGGACATCTCGTTGCAGAACACTAAAATCACACTAAGCCGTGGCTGGCCCGTGTTTTGTCCCCTTTTCATACTTAGGACCCTAAGCGACATTTTTCTTTCTCAAATGCAGCGTGATAAGTATATATTATTCATGACTGTTAAAGTGTGTCCGCTTTCAGACCAAGTACACACTTGGTCTGTTGCAAACTGTCCTTATTCAATTAAAGAAAAATTGTGTGTTGCTTAAAGTATTTTATTTCATACAAATTTCAAAAAAAAATATATATATATATATATATATATATATATATGTCACAGGTTTTACCTCTATTTAAATACGAGCCTGCGAACGGTTCGATGTGTGTAAGGGAAACTTGCTCGGTAATAAACGCAACGGACAGCTATATATGTGGTTTGATTCTCTAACTGGAATCACCGTATTATTATTTGTTCATACGAATCAATGCCAACAACAGTATGTAAATGATAAACAAGCAATTGAAATATAAAGAATTTGATAAATACAAGTGTAGGTTAAAATACAATAGCTTCAGTTAGAAGTTATTATCATCAAATGGAATACGATTTAACACTTGATAAAATATACAAAAATACATCTGTGAAAATACATGGATATTGGTAAAGATCTTAGCTGGGTTTATCTGCACTTCTACGGCTGGGGATGGAAGGTGCACGTCACTCAGATGGGCTCCAAGATGACAACCTCAAGGTCCAGGAGAAGGCGATGAAAGGGGTTGAGAAGCGGGGCAAGGTGGAGAGATGAACCGGGTCATATCTACCAAAGCGGACCTGGGGGCTAGTACATCTGTATCAACAGAGCACGTGAAAAAGGGATGCAATAGTTTAGGAACCACTTTTAGGGAAAAGTCGTCGCGTTCCAATCAAGTCAAGACAAAGTGTATAACGGGACACTTTTCTGACTTAGCATCTCAGGCCGTTCTCGCTTCTATATCAATCAATTATGCAAAATACAACCAACTATAGAAAATTGAGTCTAACTAATTATAATAAACAAAATATCACTCGTTCAAGGAAATTGGCGACTTGAACATGTTCTCTCAGGAACATAATAATCATGTGAAAAAACACTAGGGCTTCGATAAGGAATATTGAATAAAACATATCAAGGATATCGCTCAACGTAGATCTTTGTGTGTATGTGTGCGGAACACATAGGTGGTCAACCGGTCAAAGATCACAATATTGTTTATATTGCCAAACAGCAAACAGTCGTATAATCTACTAGTTGAAAATAATGTGCATGACCATGCTATATACTATAAACAGGTTATCTCAGGACAAAATAAGTATAGCCAAGAATTATAGGCGCAGTACTTGTGTTTGAAAGTCTCGACAAAAGTATAGAATCATGGCTATCAATAAATGGTTTAGTTTTGATAACTTGGATTGAATCAGAGAATGCTTCAATTAAGTATTCCAATAACTAAATGGATTTCTATCAAGAAATGAAACGCCTTGATAAACGACAATAATAGATACGAGTGTATAATTGTTACAATCAATAAAATGCTATACAACTAAATCAAAGATATAAGCAACACAGAAATCTAGCGGTAATTGGACGGAACTCCTAAAGCTTTTCCGTATACGTAGTGAGCAAATAAGAAAGGTTACACAAAGATTATTTAGTGATCCTATACATCTCAAAAAACAGTTAACAGCATTGTTCAAACAATCTATTTAGACTGCACCGAAACTCATATTGGACTGTTCCATCCATCTTGAGTTTGTTTTCAACCACCTTGTTGAACAATCAATCAATCAATAATCAAATACAATTAAGGAATAAGTGTATACATAGAAAGTAACATGAAAAGTAGCTTACCTGTATCAACAGAGCACGTGAATAGACCATGGGCCGTCCAGTCGTATCTTGCAGTCTTGTTCTCTTCAACAGGGGGTTTACTCAAAAACCACTCAAAAACGAAGATAATAGTACCAACTTGCAATTTTTGCTTGTTCCCACGCTCAAATGTTGCACATTATTTCTAAATTTGGCGACAAAAATGGCCCTAATTTGTGTAACGATATACGGTAACTGAGTCAGGCGTGAGTAGGTTGTCCAATGAAATTTGGGTTCTCATCGGGCAGCTGACCAATCAAAATTGGTCTTATGGATACGTGCGGATGTACGAAGGGGGACGCGTTGCGACGCGACATGTCGAAGTGTAGCGCATTTTAGTTATTTGCACAGTTTGAAGATTGTGCTGCTCATTCTGCATTCACAGAGTGGGCGGTCAATCAGAAGATTGAGCAAAATTCTGCGCAATCTCGATATTGTGCAAATCCATAAAATGCGCTGTACATAAACAAAGCTTCACACATATTGTCCCACAGCTGATCGTCATGTTGGCAACATGACGGAAAAAGACAGAGAGAAGCACTCTAATTTACGGTGTTATGCCCATTTGTCTGGTGTTCTTGAATCATTGACACCTATAACTGAAACATCGTGGACAAAATTCAGACAGTGTGTACAGATTTGGAAGGATCTTGATGGGAAATCGGCTGAAATAGCGAGGTGTTTCTTGCAAGAAAATGGCGGTGATGCACCCATACATGTACCTAACGATGGTGGTTTTCATCGGAAGTGCTACCAGTATTTTACAGATTCTTCCAAACAAAGACGGGCTGTACTTGCCAAGCAGAAGCGAGATAATGAACCTGTGCCTGCTGCTGAAGGTTAGATAATTGTTTCAAGTTATATATTATTATTAATATTGAACATTCATTTGTAACGGAGCAGCTTAAAAATCACTTTTCAATTTTTAACTCGGAGAAGGCTAAACATTTCCAAATTGTAAAAACTCCCGAGAATCTTCCAGACTTCTAAATTTATTTACTTTCAAAAATATCTAACCAAACTGCCGTCCGATTTCAACATTTGTTTAATATCGAAATGGCCATCCTTTCACACAAATTTACATTTTTAACAGAGGAGAATTTCCATATGAAAAAACATAAATGTTAAATAGGTTCTACCTCCTATCAGATTTCATTTTATACTGGCATCAAAGCGGTGAAACATTTTCCCTATGTGAACACGTAGTGAATTACTCTTGCGTATGAGTTAGTGGGTGTACGAGTTGGTGTGCATTCGAGTTTGTGTGTGTTTGAGTTGGTTACGAGGTTGCATCATTACGAGTTGACCTGTACTTGTTTGAATACATAATCTTATCATCATGATGGAACAAATTTGGTCCTAGCTTTATCTTTTATTATTTTTAATGTAAAATTACCAAAAGAGCAAAAAACATTACAGGCATTCAGACACATTTTTTAACACACTACTGACACTGTTTGTAGCTCTGATGTATAAGAGACATGATCAAGAGATATGTTTACCCCAGTGCAGTGGTCTTTGCACAAAGGGTGTATCTCGTATTGGGTACATTTTCTGTTCTCCTACTACTTTAGGTAGTATTAAGTACTACAGACGGGCTATATGACTAATGAGCCATTTCTGTCGGGGTGGTTTCTACATTTGTATCATTTACATTTTAGAAAAACATTTTGCTATAAATTTATATTTATATTTCTTGCTTTTCCCTACCAGATCTCAGTGAGAAGGACATCAGAGAGGAGGACGCGGAGCCTGCTGAAAAAAGGACTCGAATGCTGCGGTCAAGTTCTGCTTTAAAGAAAGAGGGAACCCTATCACTAGCGCATATTTTACCGAGAGTTTGCATAGTTTGTCGTGGAACTCGGTATGCCACAGGTCGTGATGGCAAAAGGAACAGACTACCACTTATTCAATGTGAACTTACTGATGGTGGAAACCTCTTGAAGGCTGCTCAAATGAAAAAAGATGAACATTTGCTCCTTCACATTGAAAATAAAGATTGTGTGGCCATTGAGGTGAGGTATCATTCAGTCTGTTACAAAGATTATACAAGATGCCTGATTAAACATCTAGTTTCACAACCAACACCAGATGAGACGTTTGTTTGCAAGCTCTATGCACAGCATGATTACAGCCGTGTCAATGACGCAAGATATGCTATGTTTTCAATGGCCTGCAAAGCTGAGAATGTCATGCCACCTAATCGGGATGCCCTGCACAAACACAGCAAGCGTGCAAACTTTCAAGCCGCCATCTACAAACATAGCTTTGAACAACACCCTAACATCCCACCTCCCAATGGACATGGATGGAAGTTAATAGATGACACCCTTTGCATAGACTGGATGGATATGGAATCTGCACAACAGAGTATACTTGAACTTGCCAATTGTTCATGCAGTAAATCAAAGTGTAAACTTGGCAAATCAGACACTAAATGTTGCGTATCTCTAGGCCTTTCTTGCACGGAACTATGCACATGTAGGAACTGTGAAAACCACACTACACCTAGTGATGACGAAGAAAGTGATGCCGAGGAGTACATGGAAGATGTAGGTGACGAGGCTCTTGAAGAGGAGGAAGAGAACTTTTAGACCACAAGAACAATTAGGAAGTTATTTTTTAAACATCACATAACCTCATTTGAACAAAAATTCATTGTTCATCAGGAGGCACATGAAGCACATGCTATGTACACACAGTTAGTCCCATGGGCTCGATCAAGCACAATAATAAGTTATAATCAATATTTTGTTTGCATGAATATTACCTTGCACTCATGCTCTTTATGAAAACTTAAAGGGACACGTTATCTTGGATTGGACGATTTTTAAAAGTAAAAAATTATGCCTTTCAATTCTGTGGTTTTCATTTTACTTTGTGAATTAACACGGCCCACCAATTTGTGGGGGTAAAATTTGGATCCACAAAATGGAAGACATTCTTAATCTCGAAGTATAAGAAAAACCACACAACTGCAAGGCATATTTGTGTGGATTATTATATTCTGCTTGTGAAACATCTTTCCAACCTTATTCATAACGAACGCTTTCAAACACTTTTTTAGATACTTATTTTAACTTTTTTCATTATCTTTTTCATAACCACTAGAGCATATAATTTTGTTTTGACGCTACACAATGTGTGTCTTGCACTTAAGTACTTTCCTGAGTTCTGTGAAAAAATTCACATGCAAATCACTCGGGTTGGATTCGACCTCTCAACATTTGCTTTGCTTGATGTCTCTCTCATCTTAGAACACTGAGCTAGCCCGATGGCTAGAGGCAGTTCGAATCATTGGCATTTAATAGAAGTTATTTTTTGCAAAGGGAATAATGGATATTATTTTGTTTTTACCCTACACAATGTGTGTTAAGCACCGTATACTCAGACCTTTCCAGAGTTTTGTGAAATAAACCTCAGGCAAATCACTCGGGTGGGTAAAAACAAAATTATATTCAATATCCTCCATGCAAAAACTTAATATCCACTACAGAGTATGTATATATTATTTTGAAAAGAAAAATATTGAAAAGAACAAGAACTTTGCATTTACATTTCAAATCTTTATTTTATCACACTTCATTAGTATTGGATACACACAGTTTGTACTGTTGTTGACATGAAAGGTTAACATTTGTTGAGCATTCCTTTGTCTTAATGCACACAAATCATGACCATTATGAAATGATAGTATGTGGTTCTTTTTGTAAGTTATTAATTTGTTATTCATAAAGTGGACTGTTTTTAAACTCATACAGAGCTGTGGTAATTTAATTGAATGTTTTTTAAACAGATGATAACAACATTTGTATGACATAACTTGTACAGAAAATCATTTCTCAGGACATGAAAATTCAAGTACAAAACACATAATTTATTTAACTTGTCATTTCTACATGTATTTTTGATTATGCAAGTTGAACTGACCTTCAATAAATTCAAAGAAGGAAATATCTGAGGTTTGTCAGTTTTTCTAAGGGCAGTTTTTCTTTGACAAACTTTTTGGATTAGAAAGTGTATCAAAAACTCTAGTTAGTTTACAATCAGAATGAAATAACATGTTATTTATTTGCTAAGACAGAAGACAGACCCCCTCCCTCCCCCAATCAGAATGAAATAGCATGCTTATTTATTTGCCAAGACAGAAGACAGACCCCCCCCTCCCTCCCCCAATTAGAATGAAATAGCATTATTTGCCAAGACAGAAGACAGACCCTCCCTCCCTCCCCCAATCAGAATGAAATAGCATGCTTATTTATTTGCCAAGACAGAAGACAGACCCCCCCCTCCCTCCCCCAATTAGAATGAAATAGCATTATTTGCCAAGACAGAAGACAGACCCTCCCTCCCTCCCCCAATCAGAATGAAATAGCATGCTTATTTATTTGCCAAGACAGAAGACAGCCCCCCCACCCACCCCTCCCTCCCCAGTCAGATTATTTACACATGATGTAGGGCCTACCCATATCGGAATTGTTGATTGTCTGGAAAAAAGTATATAGTGTTCAACAATTTCAGCCTACTCCCCACCACAAATATAAACGCCAAGTACAGTTGAAAAGTAGTGTTCCATTAGTGATATAAACTTACAAAGGTTTAGAAATGCTTTTAGCATACATGATCTTAAAATTATAAGGGTTTCCACATCATAATGTGAATTTTTTGGGGGGTAAACTGTGCCTAGCTGGAGAAAGCCTCTCTTTTTTTGGTCAATTGAGGGCGCTGTTTTTCTTATGTTTTTCTTTATGTTGAAAAATGTGACATTTTGTCCGTAAATTACACATTAATGTGCAACATTTGAGCGTGGGAACAATTTGATTCTTGCTTAGACACATATTATGTACAACTTGGGCTATATTTTATTCAAACCCCCTCCAGAGAGAACAAGAATCGTTTTCTGGACGGATTTCAGAGCCACGGCCCATAGTCTAAAAGGGATGCAATAGTTTAGGAACCACTTTTAGGGAAAAGTCGTCGCGTTCCAATCAAGTCAAGACAAAGTGTATAACGGGACACTTTTCTGACTTAGCATCTCAGGCCGTTCTCGCTTCTGAGGAGCCAGGAGCGAAACATGGGTTTAAAAACCCGGCTGGTCACGCACTCGGACAGAATTAAACTATTTGATTGGTCAAAGTCTTAAAACAATGATGTCCTAAATGAGCTTCAACCAATCACAAAAAGACTAGTGGACTAACATTTTTAAATAATTACGTGGTCAGCAAAGACGACCAAATTTGGAAGGATGGTGGCGAACGTGGCAAAATCTAACACTAAGACATAACTTGCAAAATGGTGCGAATGAAGGCAGGCTTTACGTAATGTCCCTGGGGTAGTTCCGGATGTGCCAAATATGCTGTGGTCAGCAGAATATCGTGGGAACAGCAACTTCTACCCTTCCCCCATGGAGGTGTTATAACACTTTCTGGACTAGTAAACTAAGGGGAATTAGAGCATCTTGCCCTTTTCGCGAATGCTAAAGAAGTAGAAATTATATAAAAAATAAACTTCGTCGGACAACCTTAAAGTAGTTATAATGCAATTTATAACAGGTTCCGACATATATATAATAAGTTTTCCTGGGCATTTTCGGCAAGTTGCATCCTTTCTCACTCTTACTCTTTTATAGTTGACACTGTCTTTATTATAATTTTTTTATTTATTTTGAGGCCTGCGAATTAAAATATCTTTATATTCAATTATGTTTTATTCATCGTTTGTACTTTTCCGACGTGCACAATCGGCATTTAATTTAGCAGAGTAGGAGCAACAAGAGGTTTCTGCAAAAAGTTGCTCCGAATTTGAATTGTGTTGGAGTGAATTGTTATATTGAACGGTTGTCTTTTTTAACCGCATGACGCAAAAGAGCAATTGCTTATATACACAATTAGGTGAAATTGAGTGACTAATTTGAGGAATTTTCAAATTCACCCAAAATAGAATAACTCGACGTTTAAATTGGCCGCTGATTTTGTCGAAATTACCTCGAAAACCTGAACATAACTTTTCAATTATCGTGTACGCAATTAAGGAAATCACTTTGATTTGGCATAGGCCCTACATTTGTTTATTCAAAAACCAGTGTTCTGAAAGATGAATTTATTTTCAGATGGATATTTTTCTGTTCGGTGCTTTCATTTTACACAAGGAAAGTTTGTTTTATCATCGAATAACTGCTACATGTACTCCGTAACGAATGCTACACCGTCACTTAAACCATCATCGGAGAGTATACATGTATTTCTTTAACTTTGACATTGATGCAATGCCAATATTCAGGCACTCCCGGGTTGACGAACTGTGTTCCAATCGGCTAAAAAGCACTGCACAGGATTCCTGGCGTCTGGTCTATACAAATACATACACTGCAGTAGATTGTTGGGTATCTAGGTGTTCCAAATCCACGTCAAAGTGGAGGTAGGGCGCTGTTTTTTAACTGTGAATACTATGTGAATTAAATCGTCTGGTTTTTACGTAAACACAACAGAAAATTAACCATGAATTGTGTTCTCCAAGGGGTACCCTTTTTTTATTAAGGAAAGTAGTTTTAAAATAAGTATTTCCATGTTTTAAAACAAAATAAATAAAGCAAATACATAAATGGGGGTTAAAATTAAACTACATAATTACAAGTCTTAAACCGCTTTAAAAAGTTCCTCACACAGAACTTAGCATAAATAAATATCCTGTATTTCCGCATTGTTGATCACTTCTACATCTTTATAATTATTTGTTTTCTCATTGTTGACGTATATGTCTCTATATCGACTCCGTCTGTGCGTACCTGTTCTCATTTTTGATTGTTGTTGTTGTTGTTGTTGTTTTTTCTTTCGCATTGAGCATCTTGGCGCAGTCCACGGTTTGTCGAAGAGCCCCCATTACCTACATTATACTTCTCTACGTAATTATATTATTTTCCGATACTCCACTTAGTCATTGGAAAAGAAGCTTCGCGATGTTTGCATTTCTTTCACGAGTAATTGAGGTATGAGCTTTAATGGGGAAAACTTCAAGGGAAACCAACCAATATAGTACACAGCAAAGGTGACGTATGTATTAAACAAATCCAAATCTAAATACATAATTTGTTCTGAAACTGTTGCAATTTGTACATGATCCCTTGATTGAATAGTCCTATGGGTTTGTGTATATTACATCTTTGATACCTCCAAACTCCACCTCAACTGACACATTCAAGTATCTTTCCGCTTCCCATGATACTGGTACTCATTATAACATTCTCCTTCTACATGATCCCATGCGTCGATTTGTACGTCACACGATTATACAATGTGTAACAGAAATGCCTCAGACACCAAACATGAATGTCACCAAACACAAAGCGACGTGAGTTTTTACAGCGCGATTTCAAAGTGAACACGATTTTGATTATAGATTAAATGCTTTTAGCCCGGTGATCTTGAAGCGTGAATAATTTCATAATGCAACCTTTAAATAAATATATGGTTTTATATTTGGCTTCTTGTCAGAACACGCACGTATAATCCATGGTTGAATCTATAAATAGTTGATATAGACTTTGCCTTTAGAGTAATGAATGTTTGGATTGTGTTTTGCCTCCTTATATTGATTATTGGCCATTTCAAAGATTTGCATATAGTTTAGGGTTGTCAAGCACGAATGAAGGCAGTTCCAGAATGTGTAAGTGGACGAAACACTTTCGTATAAGTTTGATGCTAGGTTTGCCTAACTCAGTAAACGATACTTAAAATAGTAATAATTGAAATCGAATAAGTTAAGCCAATAAACGATAATTTGAAATGGTGATCATTGAAATCCGATAAGTTAAGGCAGTAAACGATAACTTGAAATAGTAATAATTGAAATCGAATAAGTAAAGGCAGTTAACGGTAACTCGACATAGTAATAATTGAAATCGAATAAGTAAAGGCAGTTAACGGTAACTCGACATAGTAATCATTGAAATCGAATAAATAAAGGCAGTTAACGGTAACTCGAAATAGTAATCATTGAAATCGGATAAGTTAAGGCAGTAAACGGTAACTCGAAATAGTAATCATTGAAAATGTTGAAATCGAATAAGTAAAGGCAGTAAACGGTAACTTGAAATAGTAACCATTGAAGTCGGATAAGTAAAGGCAGTAAACGGTAACTTGAAAATAGTAATAATTAAAATCGAATAAGTTAAGGCAGAAAACGGTAACTCGAAATAGTAATCATTGAAATCGGATAAGTTAAGGCAGTAAACGGTAACTCGAAATAGTAATCATTGAAATCGAATAAGTAAAGGCAGTAAACGGTAACTTGAAATAGTAACCATTGAAGTCGGATAAGTAAAGGCAGTAAACGGTAACTTGAAAATAGTAATCATTAAAATCGAATAAGTTAAGGCAGAAAACGATAACTTGAAATATTAATTATTGAAATCTGATAAGTTAAGGCATCCAATGATGCAGCGATTATAGGTCTTGGTTACGAATTACTACTGAGCTGAAAGCTAATCCGTACACATTCATTATATCGTCTGCCATTTTTCGACACCCGTATTTCTCAAATCCCGGTGTGCGGTGATGGGGCGGGGGGGAGGGGGGGAGCACACTGCCCGGCTGCTCAGGGTGTACCTTGAGGCATCCACACGTTGTAGTCTAATTTCAGTCTGCATTGTATTGATGGACTATTGATTTCCCATGCAGCATCCGGCCTCAGCCGACTGAGCAAAGTCATCTCGACTCCTTTTTATCTCAACAACACATGGAATCTATCCAAATCACACCACACATTATTATAGTTGAGTCAAACATTCCTGTCAACTGAACATTGCTGACCTTGTTTATTTCTAAACATGGTGATCATTTGCATCGCCCTGGGGGATATCAGGGTGTAGCCACCTGAGATCATTGGGGGGTAGGGGGGAAGGTAGTAAGGTATAGATCCACACATGAGCATATAGCCGTAAAATGATCTCCCTTGGGCACTTTAACACATTCATATAAGGCTGGATGAAAAAATGAGTTGACTTCATAATGTTTTTTCCCCCATCCTAATACCCAAATTGAGAGAAATACAAACCTCTTAACTTTAACGCAAGCTTGTCGAGTAAATCAGTGTTAGTTAAAACCAACAAGCAGCGGGCAAAGTATTTTTCATGAGATTTTTTAAGTGTGCTATTATTTTTTTAAAACTATGTCTTTATCAATAAATTGATTTTGGAAAAATGGATTTCACAAATCTCCCCACATGTCAAATTTGTCCATGCATTCCAAGTGAAGACTCAACTGAACTCTCCCAAAACATAAGTCTGCAGTATCATGTTACAGTGTGTAGACAGCAAAGTGCTAATCAATAAATACGTGGTCCTAAGCCTTTCTTATTTTTATAAATCCGGGAAGATGTCGAGAAAATAGAACTCTCGACTTGAGTCATGTTTAGATTGATGTGGAAAGATTTGCCCAGAGGACCTCATAACGCCCGACATACCTCCCCATCCTCCCGCTCACAAAGCGCAGTCTTGATAATAAGCTCATTGATTGGGGGGTGTCAGCTCCCCGGAAGAGGCGTGTAGAGCTAGACGAGCCAAAGCGTTCTTGATATTATTACAGATCACTGACAGACATGGTTTGTCCACGCGGACCATCGCATCGCTCAAAACGTCATCACTTGCTGGTGTCGATGAAATGCTGAGATTGTTTTTGTTTTGTTTGATTCCTGCACTGTAAATTAGTCAAACATTTTAATTTGGCTTAAATTTGGTTATGTAGACATGTAGAAAACTATTTAGAAGACTGACATTAATGTTGCCTTTTTGATTTCTGTTCACTATAGTATTAGGCCTATATCGATTTGTAAAATATTGCTGTTAAGTTTAATTATGTTGTACTATTCTTGTGATTTATGGCAGCATTGAAATAAATGTACTTGATGATATACGTATGCCTTGTAACATATCAGCTATAGTTCCATTTTATGGATTAATCTATTTGCCATCTGAATCATGCATCAATCATTTCTTCCAAAATAAAACCTAAAGGTGTTATATAGGATTGGTAAAGCTGACGAAATAGACGCACAGTGTTCATGTTTTGTGTGATCAACCATATACCTGTATTAACAAACCTGTGAAAATTTGGGCTTAATCCATTATGTGATGAGTCATCAGGAGAAAATAGTGAAAAACCATGCCGATTTTCAGCATGTTAAACACATTGTTCTTCATTTTAGTTGTAACATTTGAAAATCACCCTTTTTCCCCCAAGCTTTCAGATACAGTTTTCTCGAATATGACTTCATTTTATAGGAAATTATTTCACAGAAAAATAATTTTAGTATGATTTTCATAATCAGTATGCTTCAGACTAAAATTTAGCAATGATAATTTGTATCCTTACCAATCCTGAATACATTTAACCTCAGTTTGTCTTTATTGATTGACTTCATCCTTTTAGTATAATTCGTCTTTGATTGAAACGGCGTCATGATATACAAATGTTTATTCAAGAGAAAGCTTTTAAATATAATTTGAAGCAATTATACGTTGATTGTAGTTTTGGGAAGCATCACAAAAGTGAAATTCGTTGCCGAAAGGAAGACTTTGATATTTTTATTTCATTTTATTGTTATTTTTTTAGGGGGGAGGCGACGGGATGTGTCTTTTCTTTCTACTGGATGTCTGTATAAAAAGAGAGTTGTATGATGCAAAAAGAGTCCGGGTAGTTCTTCAAATTTGCTTGGATGGTCCGAATTTATTGTTATCTCTCCGAATTGTTTCTCTGAATAAAAAAAAAATAAAAATAAAAAACGAAACAAAAAACCCGAAGACGCACGAATGCACAAAATACATATAAAATACAAATTATTTTGTACATGGCTGATAGACGTGAGCTAATGTAGGCATCCCGACAATAATTAGTTGTTTGTCTTTACTTAATTATCATTTCTGGATTTATTTTCGTGCAATACATTTTTTTAAATAGCTATTTTTTAAAAGTCAAATCTAGTTTTCGTGACAAATCTGTCAGAAAACGGACCTCTTCAATTATGGTTACTTACACTTTGATGGGGCTCCATTCATTACTTTAGACCTCACTTGTTGTTTATAACCATTTTCAAATCAATTGACTTCAGGGCTTCAGCTACGGCTATGGTCAGTGGCTGCAGTGACAACGTCACAGGACCCTTCAGCGATCCGGCCATAGCCCTTGCGAAAGCCGGACACGACTGGAAGGAGCAGTGTTGATAGCGCCCTCTTGTGAATTTGTTCTCATGTAGTTGCACTCGTTTTAGTCTTATTATTGTCAGTTAATTTTTGGGGGTAACCCATCCCAGATTTAAAAGAATTTAAAGACAATTCTCGAGGTCCTGTGATCCACTCATACTTTTTTCCCCCTAAAATTTGTTAAACTGTTGTTATCTGTCTCGTATTGTCTTCATTCTCGTATTATGACTTTGCATACTTGTACATGATGAATCTTGGTATCCCAACGACTGAGGTCGCTACAGGCGAATCACAGTGGCTAGTTTCATGGTCTGCATCCATATGTTGCCTGGAGAGGGCGTTGTGTGAGAAACACTAATGTGTGAGAGCCCACGATCACTCGTCTTATTACACGCACCGGTAGACTGCGAAACTACCAAATACACTACGAATATAATTTAAAGTGGGAACTTCTGAGGACTTGATCTAAAGAAAATTTGTTCACCCTACATCCTCAAAAAATATTCAAAAGAAATCCGTTTGATGTTTTCCTCTTTGGCTACCCGTAACCCCCCCCCCCCCCCCCCATCAACCTCCTTTTCCCGGCCATAACTTTGGTTCTAGCTTAATAGTCTCTGTGAGCTTTGGGTAGGGGTTTCAAACAGGCGAAGTCGAGGTCGAGGCAAGAGCCCAAACTGAAAAAAGCAATGCTTCATGAATCCACAAAAACTTTGTTTCGCTATCTTATGGTATCTGAACGTGTGTGACTGGTAAGGTTTTTGCCTAAGTATTTACTGCAGCATTCAACTTTGTTCTCAAGTCAGGGTAGGATTTGGGTGGATTTTTGTAACTATTATAGGTAAAATTAAATAAATACTTCCAATATGTATTTAACCCCCCCCCCCCAAAAAAAACCCAACAAAATAAAAACTATCGCCAAAACGATTGGTAAAAGCAAATTAAAATTGAAATTTATTGTTCGTCTTTTGGCATGTAACTACAGCAAGTGCTTGCGAATGAATGCAACAAGGCTCAAAACGACGAGTGACGAATTATTATAAAACATTACACTTTTCTTACTCGTTCAATTGCCAATCGATCAATAAAACTTAATTTATCAAAGTTCGATTTACTTCAACGTGCCTCGGAGTTTAGCTCTCTCAGTTGATCCAAACAAAGGCTCTGAAACTTCAATTCTCCTCAATTATCCTCAAGATTCCCAAATTAAAATGTTGCGTAAATACGCAAGTCAAACATCCACCTGCTAAATATGTACTCGATCAATGCTAATGCTGTTTCGACGACGGGCGCATGTCAATCAAGTAATTCAATGCAGTTTGCAGAACTGTGGACTGAACATGACTGGACATCTTCATATACATTTATGCGTGACGCCGAATCTGACATACCAGTAATGCCCGCGTCGATCGTGACAAGTTATGAAGATATAGCGCATTTGTGTTTGTTGATTCATTCCAAAATACCTTTTAGAGTATGGTTCCGTAGAAGATGCTCACTTTACTTATATCTTTGGTGGTTCTGTTGTTAATTGCTTTGAACTGCTAAATGTTCTTCCAATCCAACCTTTGCAGGTAGATCTAAAACATGTTGAAGTATGAGCGCGGAACGATAAACAAGAACCTAATGCATCGTTTCCGGGGCAGTTACAATTTCAAAGTTAACTGATCTCTCAGGGAGTGAGTTCTCGAACATTATTAGGAATTTCACACTGTCTATATTTAAGCATCTCCTAAAGCTAAAGTTGTGGTTCAAATTGTATTTCTGTTCCATTCAGTCATAGAGATCCTAAGGCTCACTAGACTGGCTCCAGTCAGTCTACTGTCAAATGACAATTACTCAAATAACCAGTGGGCATTTTGGAATAGTTCTGTGCCCATCTGTTGATATTAAACATTAAAGGCGATGAACTACAGTCGTTTCCTTTTCCCACCACAGTAAGGCAACCTGTTGGCAGTATTTGGCTAATCCGAGAAGGTTGAATGCCGAGGCGAAATTATCGATGTTTTTAACAAGTTAGGGTAAATGATCATGTATCTTGTTCAGAACGGTATAGGTAAAACTGTTTACCTAACGTCAAACCCCCAAGCCTACTCATACTGAATGTAATTCATTCACATAATACAAAGCACCTATGGGTTTCAATATTTATTAAAAATTGCCTTCTGAATTACCGATTAAGCCAAGACAGACTTGAAGGGCTTTGATGCTGGATTGCGTGGCCATAGACAGACACTGTTCCAAAAATCTGCAGCTCTTGATTCGGACACGGAAGCAAGCTACATCCGCTTCTCATTGTGATAAATAATCCATTATAGATCATAATAGGCCTAATACCAACATTTATGAAGCGCCCGATTATGTAGGCATGCTTTTGGGCGCTGAACATTGACCCTAGTTATACGAATAAATGGCACAGGTGGTTACAAGCTAACGGTTCAATTTGTGGACAAATTGAAATAACTTAAGACAACATAATTTTAAACTAGGAGTAAAGAAACAATCTAAATTACATTCAATCTATTAGTAGAAACACTATTATTAAATAGAGTAAAAATACCACTACATTGATTGGATAAATTAGAGAACATTATAAAACAGTTGGAAGTCACTCAGGTGCAAAATGAAACCACTCACGTTTTTTCCCCACATTCATCTTTAAAGTCATGACGAGTAATCTGATTTGAAAAAAAAAAAAAATAAAAAAAAAATAATGGGATTGATAGTAAATTCAATCGTTTTGAGAAATACTCAGTGTTTTCACGAAGCATAACGAGCCAAAGATGAAAGGTGCACGATGTTTGCTGTGCTTATTTGATATCAGGAATGAATGTGCTCTCCCAAAATCCAATTATGCATCATTCCTTTAAAATGTAACTTAGTGATCTATAGCTGCCCTATCCTGAGGTTACCCGAGTGCCAACTTGTTTTGACAGATGTCATATGAAAAAAGAGCTATTCCTTTGATGCGACCATGAAGTGTTATAATACTAGAAATTGCGTTTGGACCCCCGTAACCCCAGTGAATTACGCTGGGTAGAAATCGAACAGCCGTCAGCAATTTCTAATATCAGTTTGGTTTGTAGGCCACCGGAATTATTACTCTTCTGTAAATTAAAAGATTTATTAAAGTTCCAATGCTTTAACTTGATGGTTCTCGCTTTTCAAGGTATCATTGATAAATCTCCTTGTGGTGTAAAGATGTCCTTGCAGTCAAGCAATCGTATCTTTCATTTCCTGGGGTTTCTTTATATCCTATATTTTGATCTACATAACAAGGTGCACTTTGTAATACTGATACTCACTCGACCCGATTCATTTCTGTTTTATAACAATATTTAATGCCACATACGACAAGTATAGACACTTCGTTTGTACTGAGTGGCTTGAGCAGCCTTTTATTCCATGTTAACACTCAAATAATTCCATGATCTTGGAACCGTGAACATTTTGTCACGAATTAGCCAAACTGAATTTTCAAAACTGAAAGCAACTCTTAGCAAATCGATTTCCGGTAGTAATCCAATCCGCGAAATCATAATATATTTGCAAGAACAGTACTGATCTCCGGCAGTGTCATTTAATCCGCGAGATCTTAACATTATCAAAATTGATTTCCGGTAGTAATCCAACCCGCGAAATCTTCTACAAAAATAAACAAATTTGATTTCCGGTAGTATTCCAATCCGCGAAATCAGTTATACAGTAATTATCAAATTTTATTTCCGGTAGTAATCCAATCCGCGAAACCAACAAATTTAAAACAGCACCGATCTCCGGCAGTATCAATTAATCCGCGAGATCTTGAACATTCAGCAAAATTTATTTCTCATTTAAAGCTAAAGGGAACAGTTAAATAACAGTTCAAATGGCATACGCCGGGTTGCATGTTAATCAAATCAATCATAATACCATAGTGCTAGCAGGTCACTGGCAGAATAAATTGCAAAGCTAAATTTGCCATCAGGTATACATAAACAAAATAATACCAAATTATTTAGAAAGTACCAATTGAATGAATACACACGAGGACTATGGAGGTGTACACAATGAAATTCCGGATCTGCTCGCAAAGAACCAATCGGGATAGTAGCCGGATACGCAAACTCAAAACCCTGTGGAAAAATTGAGAACGTATGTTGGCCCCATGCTTGCTATCTCATGCCAACATGATGATTAGAGTCACTACAAGCAATCCTATTATCAAAACTTAAAACAAAACAATCCCACTGCATGCATTGGCCAGAGTTACCCATACCCCAAACTAAGGAAGGTCACACCAATGCGTGATAATTTATGCCACAAAACTAGCAGTAAATGTGCAAAGGTGGTATGCAGGGGAGGTGGCGGGAATTTAAACAAACTGATTTCTTAACAGCGCAAGAAAACAAGTTAACACGAGGACTGCTCAAACAAAAGTGAAGTATAGTTGCCATGTGGAACAACTGATCCGTCCGAGGGGGGCTGCCAGGAGAATCGGTCGTTGTCCCAACTTCCGACCACGAAGCAATCTAACGCTCCTTGCCCCCGGGCAACCCGCCAGACTGTCTAGTGGCAATAAATTATTTGAAGCTCAAAGTATTGGCCTCAAATCGACTTGCAGAATGTTGTATTGGCTGAAGCCTTTTCCATGTTCAACTTCATTACCAAACGCCATAACTGTATATAGTGTGACGAACACGATTTGGTATCCTCACCTCTGATAAATTAACAATGATAGCCGAAGGGCTTGAGACAATTAGCTACTCCGTTTGAATTGAACTTTTTTTTCGCTGAGGAAAACACAGAATGGCCATCTCAAATTTGCATTTGTTTTATTTTGAATAAACTGTGTCATTCTCTATTATGGGGTTTCAAACGAAATTGAAAATCCAATTATACGTAAGGTGACATTCCCTTCAAAATATAAACAAAAGAATCAATTGAATATTCTGTATGGCTCGATCACAGAGAGTCTGGCAGTTTAAACAAATGATTTGTCAAATATACATTGGAGATAAAATAATAGTCAAACTGGGACTCAAATACATAAATAATTCTGGGTTGTGGTTTTTTTGTATATAGGCTACGGATCCCCCAAATGTTTATGCTTTCTGTTCTCGTTTCAATATTTAGCCAGCTGCAAAAGTTGCTTTAAAAATCATCTGTACTTTTCAATATTTTTCCGGGTGCTGGTGGGCCAGATCAATTTTCTTCAGTCGTTTAGTTTTATTGACTTTTGACACGAGTGCATTTAAAACAATGTCGTCATAGTTTCAAATGAAGTCATAAAACACCAAATTGTTCCAAAATCTGTCTGCATTTTTATTTAAATAGTAACAGCAAACTGGCCACATAAAGTGCAACTACTTTTGTATCAATAAATTTATAAGATCTTGCTTTGCACATCAATGTTTCAAATGATTCCTTATGCAAAATACTTTCGTTGTGTTTTGATGGAAGTTGCTTTTCACCACACTCCAAATAAATTCGGGTCAGAATTGACCTGTATCCGGGCATTGAGGCTGACCCATTTCTGGGTCAGTCTGTTTCGGAATACTGTCAAAATATTTCAGTAAAGGGTCAAAATGACACAGAACCCGAGTTTAAATCCCACTTTTAACCACTTTACGTGTCCCTTAGGACCCGGCATCTGGGTCAGTCTTGGCATCTGGGTCAGTCTTGACCCTGAAAAGTTTAGAGTGTAAGCCAACAAATACACAGTTCGGTGTGAGAGTATGGAATCAAAAAAATAATGACTTTACAAATTCCTGAATGCTGTCTTGCGAAATGAAAAAAAGGTCGATATTCTGAACTGCTCAGTTTAAGCTCGACGTTGTAGGACCTTTAACACAAACCCACGGCGCTTAATTCAGAATGATCTTTACTCCATTTACTCGATATCTTTCTTTGTGTCAATGTTGAAATGGGGCAGCCTTTCAAAGAAGACCGTGTTCATACGCTGTTAAGTCCGAAGCATTTACGTAGGTTGATGTTTGAATAGATTGATACCTGATACCTTATTCACTGAAATTGCTTTAAAAAGACAACTAAACAGAGGATTAGAGATAAATTTGAATATAACGTAGAAGAGTTATCTTCCCTTCCACGAGGAGAACAAATTCAATCATTTAAAAGCACTTGAGTCAGAAGGTGCACCTTTTATAGAAAATGTCAACTTGTAGACCTACAAATTTGACTTAATCCTTTTATGTATATCCCCACACGAACTCCTCCATTTGTTTTCCCAACCCCTTCTCAACATGTTCACGTGTTAATATAACCCCTGAAGCAACATTTTTGATCGACTGACCTATTTTATTTCTCTTGGAGCATTATTTCTGAAAAACACAAACATTACCCATCGTCTGAAAGCTTCCTCCGCTTAAACATTGCATTTGGTTTTGTTGGCATACTACGCAAACAGATCACGTGCACCCTGTAATGGAAACACGTCTCCTCTGTTTGCTCATCTGCCAGCGCTGCATGGTTGGGCAAGTGAGAGGAGGGTGCTAACCTAATTCCTGTGTCGCATGCCATAGTTACGCAGTTTGCTGCGTAAATGTTTGAATACATAGAACTACGATGGGAAACGTGAGCGTGTAAAACTTTCTCGAGTTACCAAGACAATCTTCCGCCCCGTTGAGTTATTGTGTTCTCCTGAGGCAACGGGGTGCAGTCAGACCGGGTAAACGCACAAACTGACAAGGCATTTGCTCTGCAAGTTGGTGCTTTGAAATCAGTGGAACTACCAGCGTCAACACATCTAATAACTTACACTGTGAGCTTTAAATCTTAAATCACTAAGCACTTTGAGTTCTATATATTATTAGAACCACCAAACACTTCCGCCCAAAAAGCTGAGCTGAGTACTTACACAGTTGAGATTTAATTCGAGTTAATCAAATTTAGAAGTAGTATGTTTTGGCTTTGTTTCTAACACTTGTTAGACGAATGCCAATTGTCTACAATGCTGTTAAAAGTTGTATGGCTGTTTTATGGTTTTTAAACTCCCAACCTGTAAGCCCAGTCGTCAGTTCTACGATGGAGTCTGTAAACAAACTGTACGTAATGACGTCACCCATAGTGTTAGGACATTGCCCAGCAACAAGAACAACAATGCGTCTGACACTAACCCAAGGAGCCATAAAAACTCCGAAGAAATGATTTGATTGCTCTCGACAAGAGCACGGTGCTTGAAACGAGTCTAAGTAGTACCGAAAAGTAGGTTGATGGATATAGACACGGACGAAGTGAAGATAGAGAACTTGAAGTTTGGTACATGTACTCCGATCTGAAGATAAATATTAACTAGTGACGCCCTAGCTCATTACTTTGGGATTGAAGCAAGTGGGTGTTTGGTAGAGAAAGCTTTCATAGACGGAGTGTCTAACCCGCTTAATAAACGAGTCTTAAAGATAAGAGATAAATAATTTTTGGTAGTGGAAAAAAAACGCATGCTTTTTTGCACTTTAGTAAAATGAATACTATTAGAATTAATTCATACTTAAGTATTTCGTACTTGTTTGAAATACTACCTCTCAACTCAGACTGTAATTTGATAATCTAAAGCACCGCAAACTAAGCCTTAAACCCCATTTTGCTTGCATTATTGATGATGAAATTTAGGCGCATAGCTTTAATTGCCAACATTACCTTGGTGCATAACTGCTGATTCTTACAGTCTTAAACTGCCTAACGTCGTCGACACCACGCCCTCTCTTGGTATAATTCCAAGAAGGTAAATGGTCCGAACACGAGTTACCTGGATGTTTAGTTGGTTTCAATTGTCAATGGAAAACGCCACTCCTCATCACGACAACTGCAAATTGATATGTTTTGGTAAATCAGAGGGTAACATGTGACGCAGGTGTCATTGAATATAATGTAATCAGAACTTCCAGAAGACGTGTTTTAACAGAAAATAACATTGTCAAAAGATTGCCAACCTTGTATCACAATACACTAATTGAATGGAGGACTAATTCGAAAATCCTCTTATTTAATTTGGTTTGTTTAGTGGATAAATCATAAAATGAGAAAACTTAATTATCTGTAAGTTTGTATCATCGACAAAGCCAGGCATCTGGAAGATTCATTGGTTGTATTTTCTTATGAGGCATCGGAACACAGACTCACGATGACGTCTACTTTATGAACGCTGGTGGCGCAGTGGCAGCGACACATTATGCATAAACACAGGAGGGGAAGGATGTACCAAAACGATAGAACAGGAGGTAGTGTTTATATGTAGCAGTCATTAACTGGGACTTGAGGGACATTTTGAACGAAGCCAGTGATGGAGAAATGTTGATCTGTTCCTGGTAAATTATTTGTTTACAATGTAGAAGCAGGAGATGATCTGTTTGCGAAATCTTACGTAGTTAATACAAAGATCTATGTAGCTACATCCGAAGGTAGCATCCAGCGGAATGAGGGATGGGAAATTGCCATCCATCAAATCTTATAAACTAGACGATTGAAAGTGATGCACTCTTTTATTAACAAACAATTATTTTGCACTGTCCCCTTAAAGAGGGGCTCCAAGGTCAAATTGATTTAAAGTGATACACTCATTTTCCAATAATAATAATAATAATAATAATGGCTTCTTATATAGCGCTCATATCCGTCACTCAGTGACGCTCAAGGCGCTTCAACAGTCAGTATTTTTCCTGCAAGGTATATATGTGGAGCTACTTTTTGAAGTTTGAGGCCTATTCCTTTACATAACACCATGTAATGGTTTACAAGGTGCTGTGGCGCAATATGCAGCCGATCAAACCAGGAACACCGGAGCGAACCCCTTCTCTTAACGATAACTGCACTGGGTTCTTTTACGTGCATTACACAACACATTACACAATGGATAGAGTCCTCGTGCCAATGGGGGGGGGGGGGGGGGGGGGAAGCTACAAGTCTGTAACTTCACGTTAAAATGGTGTAATATATGTCATTTTATTTGATACTCTTTCGATACAGAGCAAATTTCGAAACATGACGTCACCGGACAGCAAAAACAAAATGGGTCTGTAAGAGGAATCGCCAGCCATAAGCTCAAATTCAATGTCGAGCTCAAATTCAATGTCGATTTGATCAGAATTCAGGAATGAATTGAAAGTTCTCTGTGCAGAACTGTGCAGACAATTATTTGAAATGTGACGTCATCAAACGTTTTGGGAATTCGACACAAAAATGCAGTTGAAGGGTATCGATTACAGTGGTATCTTACACCATGATGCTAGAGACTTGTAATTTTCCCACATTTTCATAAAGACATCATTTCTTGGAAAATGAATGGATCACAAAACTGAATTTGACCTTGGGGCCTCTCTGTAAGTGTTTGATTGCCCGTAAGAAGCAGCATAGTGCATATTGAGTGCAAGCTCATTTGCTCTAATTGATTGTCTCATCTGTTATCTCCATCTACATTAAGTGAGTGCACAAGGGGAGAGATGACTCAATGCTTAATAGCTGCTAATAATAATGTTACATTTTCATCATCTTGCGTGTGTGGATGCGGTGCTAAATGCAAATCAAACCACTGAGAATCCATCCATTTCTTTTTGAAAAAGGACATGGACCTTGATCATGGTGCGGCCATCTTGATTTTCTCCCATTCAAATCAATGTAACCGAACCGAGGCTGGAAGGAGAAATAGTCTGGTTCCTTTTTGTAAAATGAAAGTTATTATTCATTGCCGTTATTGGATACAAGGAATATGACCAAGATGGTGGTAGCATTGACCTTCCTCACGATACAACCATCTTGCTCTTCTTCTATTCGAACCAGTGTAACTGGAAATAAAATACAGTCTGGCCCCTTTCATGATATGAAATTTTAACCTGCAATTGTCACCGATGCAGGCAGGGTGGCTGACACAGATGACCACGTCACCTGGTGAAGGTCGTATAGATAAAAAAAAACATGCCAAATCAACTCGTTTTGTGTGACTGCATGTTTGGCGCCTAGTGGCACACATTTAGAACCATTTAATTTCATCTTGCTTTCAATAATCAATTAAATTTTACTCTAATTTATTTCTATTTTTAAGATACAATAAGGAGACATTTTTGACATTTACGGTAAGGATAATTTTAGAACAGAACACAAAAGCAGACACCTTGAGTGCGAGCTTGCCGGCAATCAGAAAAAAAAGAAGTAATTAATTTAAAATGTACCAATGTATTTACATAATTTTGCTGGAGATTAGTCATTCAAACATATCATTAAAAGTGCATGATCGAGCATTATTTATTTCCCTTACCACTTGCCACTTATGAAAAGGGAGTGTATGTGTTTGACCTCAAACATATACTAGTTTTCATAGCTACAGTTGAACACATAATTATAGTGTGTGCAGCAAATATGAACACACGGTTTTAAAATGGGGCAGTAAGTTGAGACTGAAATTGAGCTGATTTTTCTGACGATGCACCTACATAAATTAAACACCTCCCCCATAACTACTTGTTTAAATTATCCAACGTATTCACTTTCTTTTCCCCAAACTGATCAGTGAATCTGATAGTCGGTCGATAGTCAAATTGACTGACACTAACGCATTATACTACCAAGAAATATTCACTGCGGCAGCCTTAGACCAGGTCAGACAACGTCAAAGATTGAACGATCAGATATTAGTTGTTGCATGTCTTGCAGAAGAGTACGGTCTCGGTGTGAAACACCCCGTCATTGTGCCACTTTCCCGACGGTCTTCACGCGAAAAAGTTTACATTATTTACATGGGAATGTGTTTAGAAGCCGTAATTTTAAGTTACCGCATTAATTTATTCTACGTATAGAATAGACGCTCTATCATAAATGTGTCAACAACACAAAATGTGCTCAGCACGAGAATGTGCTTAGCACTACAATGTGTTTATCACATCAAAATCCTGCTTGTTGTATTTATTTGTATTTGTTTGTATGTATTGTCCCAAACCAACAGCGGACGAGCCGCCAATTACAGGAAAGGGAAAATATAAAATAACTTAATCTTGAAATATAAAATAACTTAAATTTGAAAATAGAAATTAAATATATAAATGTAAAAAAAAAAAAAAAAAAATTAACTAGAACAAAGAAACAAATAATTAATTTTTAAACACATACATACATACATTAAAAAAAAATATATATAAATAAAAATAAAAAAATAATAATAATAATTGATTCTGGACGCTAAGCTTTGCTTCAGTGAATGTATTTTGTAGGGGACAATGCTATATATTTTATTCGGATCCGTCTTAGATCTTCTGAAATACATAGGGGCTTCGAAAAAAAAAAGAAAAAAAAAATTTAAAATGAGGTTGGAGACTTGTGATTTTTCCCGACTTTCACGAGGACTCTATCTTTCTATCTTTTGAAAAACGAGTGCATCACTAAACTCATTTTGATATTGAAGCCCCTCTTCAAACGACTCTTTCACAAATCTTTTTTCTCAACTAGAATTATCTCTTTAATGATAGAGTGCTCCCCCCCCACACAGATAATTAATATTTCCATCAACTGGCCAACAGAATGCCTGCAGTGTAAGTCTTCACACAAACCATCATTGCCATCTCCCTGTGTTTGATAAAGCAACTGCTTCCCTCGAAATTAAAACTCTCCTAGAATCTTTGGGGAAATTTGAGAGGCAGTCCCAAGCCCTTTGGCCGAGCGGCTAATTTGAAGATTCCAGCACTCGCAAACGAAGCGTTCCTTGATTTAATACCTTCTCATCACGCTAGTGTTTCTATCAGGAAACGCACGTCTCTCGCCAGAAACAGTATGCTCTCCTAACCCATTCAACATCAATATTTGATTATATTTTCCCCTCTTTTAGTTTCATTGTGTACCGAATTAATGAACGCCCCCCTTCACGATGAATAATGAAATAGAAATGGAAACCCACGAGAGACCCCTAAATTGGTTCGACCCCTTCCACAGTGGAAATCGCTCGACCCCAATACGTTTTAATAATTACATCAGATACATGGGCGAGGTTGCACTTTGCTTGCGTAACCTTTTCTTTCTTAAAGATGTTTTATTGATCACTGCAGTCTAAATATCAAGATATGAGCAGCACAACTAGTGAAATTCCCAGCTGAAGTCCACCGGCTTATGGCGAGTCTACCATGGTGAATTCTACACTTGCAGTAATTGTATCCAATGCCAACACCGATAAAGATTTACGAAAGCATAACTATAAATCATAATAGCAAATTTAAATTTTCACTTAAAAAATAAAAATAAAATGTTTAGATGCAATGTATTATTCCGAATTTCGAATCATTTAGCCTACAAGTTTTCAAGGTTGGAAAGATTTCCCATGATTAGTCGACATCATAAACCACCACGCAAACAATCATTGTAATATCAGTAACAAAGGTACGTTATTAACAATGGTGTAAGATCCCTTAAACGAGACCGAATGAGAATAACATCCCCCCTTGCCTTGTTTTAAAACCCTTTGGAGTTACTCCTTCCCCCTATATCCCCACGCCCCCTTTAAGAAACACTTTGAGGCGTATTATTTTGCGCTCGACCAATCTAGATTTATTGAAGCATTACAAACACACGCTGTGCCAATCAACCCTCGTTATGAGTTGGTCAGTCAAGTATGTTAAAGTAGCATTAATTCAAATAGTAACATGATTATGATCATACAAAATAAATACAAAATACTTGATGAATGTGATCTGTGTGCTCATTCTAGTGTCTTAATGCATCCGTTCCTTTCTATCTAACTTTCCTCGACCCATTGAACCATCATTCTGAACGTTTCTTCACAATCGATGATTCGATTTTACGATTGATTTGTTTTGCTGTTAGTGAAGCAACTAATTTGTGTTCAGCGGCATTCATCAAAGATAAGCAATGGTTGGTTTGTCCCGATTTCACAGATGCCATAAAGCAGAAAGAAGAAGAAAAACCTTCTATTGTTTCCCCTCGTATTCCCATTCAACGGGCATGAATGCTTATACTTCTTATACTTGCGGTAGATACTTGATGTACTTATTGTACATGCTGTAGCTATTGCTGTACTTACTATAGCTGCACTTGCTGTACTTGCTACACTTGCCGTACTTGCTATTATACTTGCCATAGCTATACTTGCTGTACTTGCTATTATACTTGCCATAGCTATATACTTGATGTACTTGCTATATACTTGAGTGTACTTTCTGGACTTGCATGCCATACTTGCTGTACTCGCTATATTTGATGTAGGCCTACTTGCTATACCTGCTGTATTTTCTAAATATACTTGCTGTACTAATTACTATACTTTATGTACTTGATACACTTGCCGTACTTGCTATACTAAAATGTAATAGCTGCACTTGCATGGTATACTTGCTGTATTTTCTAGATTATACGCATTTTTAAAAAAACCAGTCAAAAAGCACTTACATTTATTCACATTACATTTTAACAAACGTACAAACCAAATGCACATACATTGCATTACAGCAGACAAACAAAATGGCCATGACATTTCACTGCACATACAAATTAATTGTAAATAATTTATACATTACATTGCGTTTTGACCGAACAATGGAAAAATCAATGTATATGTTAATGTAATAAGTTACATTGCATTTATTTCTGCTGGCTATAAGCGGAACAGGTTTGTGCACAACAATGTATCTGCGTGTAATACGTTTGTCTGCAACCGTCATAAGTAAAAAAAGAACCTTGCCATTCGGACAAATGTTACTTTACTGCATCCCTCTTGAAATGCTAATAATATTTTAAGACTCATGCCTCTTTATAATTGTATTTAAGTTCCCCGACCTTAAGATACGCGTGTCATCGTGTACTTTGCGTTTGTGCAAAGGAAACGAACACAATGAAGTAATTTAATCCAACGGATTACGCTAATGTTTGAACTATTCTACAAATATTATACAGGCAACCTTTATACAATTTCCTAGCAGATTTCATCATTGGATTACCAGCCTTTCAACGTTTTGAAAAGCTGGTCTCTTCCGTATCCCAAGTCAGTGGGTTTTTATTTAATTCCCCCGGTTTTGAACTCACAACATGTAATTCATTTACATGTACTCTGGTTACCGACATCTTATGTATGAACCGTCAATGTTTTTCTTATCATTTTAAATTAAAGAAATATACATGTAGTTCGGGTCCAGTTTGAAATTCTTCTCATCGTGTAATCTAGTTATTGCTGAGTTTTGACTGGAATCTGGAGTGTTGTGAACGTTTCGTCTGTCCTGCTCTTGCACGTGTTTGTCTTGATTTAAAAATAATCAAAACCAAGCTCCATTTTGGTTCTTCGCATCACCAGCAGTATATCTAACTGTTAACACTAACGCTTTGTCAATACACGATAATACAATTGTTAAATGATGATTATCCCGAAGAAACCAGGTTCTTTTTAATGCTTTCTTCTTCGTTTTTATCGTGATTGTTAATAATGGAAGAACAGTATTGTAAATAGAGGTCTGTGATAGCTGGCACCTAGACCTCACGCTGAGTTGGATCGTGGTCGAGATAAAAGTCTTATCATCGTTTCGGCTCGAGCCTGTTCTAGTTTTCCTCATTTTGTTGTTACTCAATCCCAGTTCACTCAGTGTGGCATTGTTGCTCTGACGCGAGCCGAGAACCTTTCAACCGGCCTGTTTTTGCCATCATCAAAAACGGCACTTTGATTTCTCTTGTTATTTGCAATTGATAATGACATAGTTCGGATGAAATTGCTTTTTAGTCAAATGTTTTTTTAAAACACTGAGTAACATCAGTGGATTTTGTAGTGGTTTTTTTTCAATTTTGGTGATGTTGAGTTCAACAGTTATTGTCCCAATCGGCATGGTATAAATGCCCAAATGTATCTAAAAACTCACTCCTATCACAGAGGGGCCCCTGTTACCCCCAAGAAATGAAAACGATCCCCAAGTCTCACTTTCCCATTACTGGGACTCGTGTCCGGCCTGTTTCTTCCGATAACTCAGCAATCAAGATCTCGACGATGCGTATGTCCGTGAGCGAGACACTTAGCCCCAATTGCACCCCTCACCACGGGAGTTAATTTGGGCTTCTAGAGGCTAGGGGAAAAAAAAGTTGGACATGTTTGATTAGCCTTTAAGCTACTATAAAAAAGTGACAGCTTGCAACGCCCATAAAAGGTTTACTAACACGACCTTCTCGTACTGAGATTTCTCCGAGATCCCTCGTGAAAATATCTCTAGGATATGTTTAAATGTGCGCCTTAACACCACCTTAACTCGGAAGGAAAATGATTAATATTGGTGCAAGAGGCAGCTCATGGTGACGCTTGAAGAAGTGGACTTGGATATTTATTTTCTTTAGAAAAAACCCCAGGAATGAGCATTGACCATCTGTGGCATCTTTTAATCTGCCGAGTAAATCTGAATTAGTAGATGTGGATTACTAAGGAAGGGATCGTTTCCTAGATACGGCACTCCGTAATCTGATTACTTCTTCAAAGATTAATGCCATCACCCGTTGGGAATTGTAATTCGGATCATATGACAATAAGAGGTTATTTTGTTCATTCTTTGTACAGCAATACACTGAGCTTTTCTGAAACCTTATAGGTACTACTTTTACTAGATACTCGATTCTGAATATTGGTAAAACTACGACAGGGACACACTCCATTTTGGTTCATTTTGAGATATTATTTCCGACCGAAATCTCTTGGCGGTCTTTCGCAGAGATATGTCCCTCGCTAACCCGTGGTGATATTTCCCTGACTTTGAGGGAAATGGCTTTTCTGGAATGGCCTGCACCTAGACAATTATGAAGCTTTAATGGAAGTGCCTCGAACATGAATAAACATAATTTAGTTTCTGTAGGCCCACAACCTTTCTATAAAATTTACATATTAAAAACCTTTTAAAACAAAACTTCATTCGGGCAACGTTTTAATGTATGTTGCTTTGTGATGTGATGTTTTTTAATATGATGACTGTAGGCAACGATGTTCCATCTGTCCCAGTAAAAGTGGCTTTAACAAAGCAATAGCCCGGGCAAAAATCCACACCCGCCGTCTCTTTCCTCCCCGTCCGCCGTGGTTAAATGATGGTTTGCCCGTCAACACCTCGGAGGCACGCAGGGGAAGAATTCAGCAGATAGTCCGGGGGTTGCAACCTGCTCGAGAATTGTTCGGTTGTCTGCTCCTCTCCGATTGCTCTTTCTAATCGATTCTCATTATTGACTTTCACCTCCTCGTTTTCAAAAGTGCTCGACGGTAACGTTACGTGTCAGCGTAAGTGAGCTGTTTCGGATGCTGATGCGACTTGGAGTTTGAGGTGGTGGGGGAAATCAGAGGACGAGGCTACTTAAAGGTATCGGACAGCATTCGGTAATCATAAAAATCTATGCTGTCAAACTCCAAGCTTTCAGACTTTTCAGATGTACAGCACGTATCAAAACTGTTGTCAGGAATGGTTCTTCCTTAAAGAAGATTTAATCTAATTTGAATGGTACTGTTTTTCACAACTCCACGATGGATGGAAAATACTGCAGTGTCTTTGTTACATTTATATTGTGTTCCTCGTAACATGGACCCAGATGTGGTTTAAGATTTCAATGGTTGAGATAGATCTATAATTTAGATTTTGATCGGTATATATCATTTTCATAATAATGTTTCGAAACATTAATTGTACCATACTTCAAAGAAAGTAAGTACATACCAGCTATAAACAGTGTTGATGATAACACTTAATTCCATACCTTGTCTTGATTCAAAGAGCTAAAGCCAGCCTTCCAGTAGAAACAGCTTGCAATAGTAGACCATTCATAGTGTGTTCCTGTCATGTGAATCAGTGTAATCAACCTATGGCTCGGATGAAGCACAACAGTCTGACTTTGCATGGATACAAAAATAATAATTGCATTACCTCCAAATTACGGCCATAGCGTGACAGACGTCTAGGTCTACGTGCCCTACCGTGTCTGAAGTCTGACAAACATTTTTGTGAATATAGTTTGAATTAAAGTATTACTGTATCCTCATCTTTAACGGTCTTGTTCGATTGTGTGTCATGCATACTTTCAAGTGAGATGGACTGACATTAATAAATCTGAAATGATCAAGTTATTTTGGGACACACATATTGGTTAATATGTGTTTCAGCACTTTTCCCGTTCAACGAGAGAATATATTCCTGCATTGCTCTATTGAGTGGTCAACGTAGCATCGCCTAAAGTGACAATAATGTCGGTATTTTCAAGTACTCTACGTGAAAGAACAAAAAAAAATCTGTCCACAACAGTATCTGGGTCAATTATAACAACTGGGCTAGATTAAAGAGTACAGTGGTGTATAAGCGCAAGGTTATACAAAATGTGACGTCACAGGTGGTCACATGACATCGAAGTGGCTGTGTCTTGAGTTTTTGTTCTCTGGTGCAAGCTGGAGGAGAAGGTTTATCAAAGGGCTGGCCTAAATTAAGAAATCTGAGTAAACATCGAATAAAGGATTTTCGGCGTGAATCCAAACTGTGTATCAGAGATTGATTCCTAAAAAGTACAATAACGATTTTAAGTGTTTAGTTTGACATACCCGGCACTTTAAATTGAAGATGTACGGCAAATATCACAATGAACTTTCCGCCATTGTAATCCACCTCAAAACTAGTATCCCGAAACCACCGTTTAGACGATCCTGTTCTGTACTTTTACGAGTAGAGAAAGGGAAAAAAGTCTAAGTGTGACACCTGCCGTGGATCGATTCCGCGCGTCAATTCTCTCACAACTCACGAGGACTATCTTGCTCCTTCCGGTTCGTTGTTTGACCTCTAGAATAGTCTAGCGAACTCTGTTTCCGGGTTAAATCGAGGTCACTCCCAAACCTTAAGTGTTGACACTATCCCACTTTCTGGATGCAACTCTCTAATTTAAGATCTTCATAACAACCAACGCTATATATGAACATAATTACTCCTAAATATTACACAATCTCTCAGC
The DNA here is from genome assembly GCA_037783415.1 of Leptasterias polaris. Classification (NCBI taxonomy): domain Eukaryota; kingdom Metazoa; phylum Echinodermata; class Asteroidea; order Forcipulatida; family Asteriidae; genus Leptasterias; species Leptasterias polaris. The sequence goes on along the minus strand of JAZGTN010000305.1, from coordinate 47,386 downwards.
CTCTTAAAATTTAACCAATATTTGCTGACAATTAATATTTTATTGTTTCCAAATTTTTGGCTTGTTACCCCCCACAAAAACCACCAGATCGAGTAAACTGGCAAGGTTCCATCTTGGAAAAGGACCCCTATAACACGTAAATAGAACCATTTTCAGATACAAGTACAATATCACCCAAAACGCTAGGTTGAAAGTTAACAAGGGCACAATGCTGGTCCATTTTCCACCAAAATTATTTTCGACAAATATTTCCCTCAAAGACACAATTTTCAATTCATTGATTTAAACACATTCCAAATAGTTGTGGGTTTACAAATTATTCATGAGGCTTTGTGCATGATTTCTTGCTGCAAAAAGGGCTTCATTTCCAGTAATCATGATCCATGATTGAACCATCTCTGCTTGACAGAGGGTCCAAGAGTACAGAGCACCAATATTGCTCCGTGAGAGTGAAGACACATAAGGTGAACATTCTGCTTGAATCAGCAGCTTAAAATGTGCGTTATCATTACGTATTCACTCAGTCCCTAAAGAAGCATCTTTGTAAGAGTTCTGTGCTCTTCGTGTATTGCTAGTTGGTGAAGCACATGTCAAGATTGAAATGAAGCTTTTTAGGTAGTTTGGTTAGATATCACCTATTCCAAAGCCTTCAGGTTCATCAAGACTGTTTTTCCCCCCCAAACACATTTGTGAATATATAAAGCGCCTTTTAGTGCCCATAGAATCGCGAGTTTCTAAAGGTTGTTGTGACATTGAATTATTGTTTCTGCTTTGATTGAATGTGTTCTTATTTTACAACCACCGCAATTTATACATGGATGCACACTTATAGATACACCACTCAATCAATACAATGTATTCAAAAATGGGCCAAACTTAGTGTTTACCCACATCCTGTGTAGGTCTTGCACAAGATAATCCCCCCCCCAAAAAAAAATAAAATAAAAAAATAAATAAAAATAATAATAAAATAAAAATACTGCTCGCTGAAATCTTGCTTTTTGGAAAGATTGGGTTACAATAAAGTTTTGTAAAACGTCGCAGCATTAAAATCTACCCATTTTGTCCAGCCAATGCAATACTCCGATACTAGAAACTTAAGTATAGAATTCCATGTATTACTAAATGGTTGTTTTAAAGATTACGGCACAGTATTCCGCGACTGTAAAAGTAAACAGAGACTCGTTTGCAAACAGACCATTCGTGGTGGAAGTTTACTTGTAAAATTGCATTTCGTCTTTGAAGACGATATCGCACATAAACAAGCTGCATGAAAGTGCTGATCGGAGCCACCATGGGACGTTCGTGGGTATGGATTTGCAAGCATAATATTGATGTAGCTCAAAAGCTTCTGGTGTCGATAGGAAAGGTCTGACCATTCGAATTGCGATCTTAACCCTTAGGCCCATGACTAGCTGCTACATACACTGTTTTCTTTCCCGCCCAAGACGTAAACACCTGAGCGGATATAAAGCTATTTGGGTCATACATTTTGATCGATGGTATAAAACCCTCTCTTCAGACAATTTGCCAACTTTGTTTCTTATAGTTTAAAGTGCAAGCCCGGACAAAAAAACAACAACAACCCACACTTGGATTATAAAGTGCCAACTGATCTTGTGTGAAATGCCCGACAATCAAACCCAATGGTTTAGGATCCCGTGAAGATACCAAGTGAAATGTATATGATACGCAATAACAGTGTATAGATACACTTTGTGTGCAATCCAATAAGGTAAAGTATCTCTTTGTACAAACATCTCCATATATCTGTGTAGAGATACACTTGCTGAAATTCCACCCATAGCAGTGCTGTGGGCCGAGCGCTAATCTACTGTTTTAAGCTCTTGTCGTCGCACCATGACGGGCCGTAAATTAATATTTAACGTAAAGTGTTTTCTGCTATCACATCGGTAGGTTACGGAAACGTATAATGACCATCATATTACTGCGTTACCGAGATAATTTATCATTGAAACACAGAATCATACACTATTTATTACGGTTTTCAAAGTTATATTTGTCAGAAACACAGAATTCAAAGATAACATATCTAAGAAATACAGAAATCAATGATAACATATCTTGGAAATATGGACATCGAAGATAATGTATATTAGGAAATATTGAAAACAATGATAACATATCTTGGAAATAGGGAATTAAATGATAACATACACTGGAAATACGGAATTCAATGATAACACAAACTGGAAATACGGAATTCAATGATAACATTTCTGGGAAACTTACGGAAATACATGAAATTGTACTGATTCAAGGCCTTATAAATTTTGAAGCCCCCCCCATGGGGTGCCGTTTGTCAATAAATTGTTTATAAACCATGTTTTTTTAAGGTGCTTAAATTTTCATGGTTTACAAATCATGGTTTATAAACCATGTTTTATGATGAATTCATTTTTCTTGGTTTATATAAAACCATAATTTATAAGCTTTGATTGTATATTCATGGTATGTAAACCACAAAAAAATTGACAGCGATTTCTATGGTTTACATCAAATTGTTACAAACCATGGTAGAAACATGTCAAAAAATCGCTAAACAATTAATTGTCAAACGGCGCCCCATACCCCCTTGAGCCAACATGGAATGTCAGTTTGCCTGTATATGATAATAAATAGATAATGTCTAGGTACAGATCTCTTAAAATCCAATAGCATTATTTCCACCCCTTTCCAAAATAGGTTATCTTCGATTTCCGTATTTCCCAGAAATGTTATCATTGAACTCCGTATTTCCAAGATATGTTATCATTGAATTCCGTACTTCCAAGATATGTAACCTTAGAGTTCCGTATTTCCAAGATATGCTATCATTGATTTCAATACTTCTAAGATACCTTATCTTCGATTTCCATATTTTCAAGATATGTTATCATATGTTATCTTCGATTTATGTTTTTTTAAAGATATGTTATCTTTGAATTCTGTGTTTTTGACAAATTTAACTCTGAAAACCGTAATAAATAGTGTATGATTCTGTGTTTCAATGATAAATTATCTTGGTAACGCAGTAACATGATGGTCATATACGCTTCCGTAGTAGGTTCTCCTAAACCAACATACAAAACACGAGAGGCCCTTTATCACATCTGAACCGGCTTCAGATTTAGTCAGCTCTCATCGTCTTACGGTTGACTCTCGGCTTTCACCTTTCTTCTTTTTACTGTACTCCTCGCAAGTCTTACACTTAGAGCAATTGATGGATGTGTCGAGACGATCATGACCTCCAGATCCTGCTTACAATCTCGACATGTGATGCTATATATATATTTTTTTTTAAAGAATGACAACGAAAGAACGGTCCCACGTTCTGATGACAATAATGAAGATCGATTACATATTGTCACGTTCTTTACCCGCCAGTAACTCAGAGTGGTTTTCTAGCATTACGAATCTTCGATTTCCATATTTCCAAGATATGTTATCATTGATTTCAGTGTTTCTTAGATATGTTATCTTTGAATTCTGTGTTTCTGACAAATATAACTCTGAAAACCGTAATAACTATAGTGTATGATTCTGTGTTTCAATGATAAATTATCTCGGTAACGCAGTAGTAACATGATGGTCATAATACGCTTCCGTATATATATGACTAAAACAGTGCTAGCATCTTCAACAGCTTTTTACACGATGCATGCATTTTACCGAATTTCCAGTTGCTGCAGTTACAAAACGAAGATTTGAAATTCGGGCAGGTGATGGAAGCTGTTTTGCTTACAGGCGTCAAAGGCAGTTTGCCAATTGACAGATTCCTCCGCGATTTGCAAAGTGCCCCGAAGGCTGAACGGGGGGAAAAGTAGAAGGGTTCCACGCGTCCGAGATTGCATCTATATATATAAGGCAACAATCACGGCAGAATTTCGAGAAGGAAAAGAAATGTCCAAGGAATATGCACAAAATTCACATTTTTGAAATGTGATACATCGCAGTGTCTGACAGAACACGTGATATTCAAGGGATTTCACTCTCCTCTCTTGCTGTTTGAGGTTCCAAGAAGAGGAAACTCAAGAGATTGGAGAGAGGCTTGTGTTTGTTTCATACATCTACGATTCTTTTCTTACTTGACATGAACAAATGAAGAATGAAATACAAAGCACTACAACCCCTCCAGGCTTTTAGCCCAAGGTTTCTGCAACGGAAGCCACACCCGCAAGCGTGGCCTTCCTCATCGCTTCTACACTCATGGACATGCCTTAGCTTGAAAATTGATTTTATTTTTTTTTACCGTGTACTGCTTTCTTTAAATATATTACTCATTGAATTCAGTTTGTAAATGATTTATTTTTCGGAAAGGCAAAAACAAAACGGAACGGGAATTTGTTGTGCGCTCGATAATGTGCCCTTCTGCGCTCCAAACTAAATCAATGGGATATGCACAATGTATTATGTTTGCGGAAGTACGGATAAAAAATTAGCTTGCTACCCTCACTATGCCAGGATTAAAAGACAGAAAGTTACAGAGATTTGAAATCATAATTATGTATCCTCAACTGCAATCCATATATAGTCTGAAACTGTGTCAGCCGAAATTCTCTCCAGTTGTTATGACAACGGTTTTCAAAGATCTTACTATGGATTTTTTGGTTTGACTGTTGCCTCAACAAACTCTGAATTCCTAAAGAGAAGAATGAGGGAGGGAAAACAAAACTGGTAACCAATCCAGAGCGATATCAAGACATATCCATCTCGCCAACCCTTTTCGCTCTATTTTCTTAACAGTTTTAAAAACAAACTGAATCAGCTGACGAAATATAAGAAGCTATATACCGTCTTGGGGATGAATCGAGACTGTTTTCTTTCTGATGTTGTCTTTGTCTCGCACTATTTGTTCAAAGAGTAGAGTAGGGGATTGTTTGAGTTATTGTTCATATTTTTAGATACACGGCACACTAAGGCAGTGGTTCTACGTTTAAAGAAAACAAGTCCTTCCATTTCTTTTACCTGACATGTAACAGTAGCAGTATAATATATTCTGTATGAAACATAGGCATGAAACCTTGGCAATTTAAAAGGATTGCAGATCACTCCATTAACATGGTTTTTAAGAAAACTTACCATGCAGATAACTATGAAATAGGCCAGAAAAAGGTGGTCTGTGTCAGGGAATACAGCGTAATGGCAAAATGACGAATACAAGTTGTAAAGGTAAGATCTGGTTCTGTTGAAGAAGATATGATCAAACTGATCAAAAAGTCGACTTCTTTGTACACGAAAATGTCATTTCAGAACGAATCGTCAGAGAAATTTTGTATGAGTGTCACCACAAACATTACTTTTCACGAGTTGTTTCTTAGGTCTTTGCATCTCTTTGAATCCTGAGACCACCAAAGCACACACACATATATCATGTTTGTAAATGGCGTGACCGAGGACACCCCTTTGTTCTCCCATTGTTTGGACTTGGCTCTTTTAAGCGATGTCCCCATTGGTTTTGTACAGGAAAACAAAGCGATGACTGTTCCCGGTATGTAATTTTCTCGAATTCCTTTTGTTAAAGTCCTCGGTTTTAATGCGTAGACATGTTCACAAGTTTGTTCATCCTAAAAGCGAATACTTTCAAGCCCCTGAAACCAACCCATTCCTTCTTCATGTCATGAGGATTTGGTATGCCTCGGCAGGTTTATAGATGTGTCTGCAAGACACGGACTTTGCTTTTGTTTGTCAGTTTCGACCAAGAGATTCGATGGGAAACGGACAGATGTTCTTGGAAGTTTCAGGTTCCATTACAAGTCTTGTATTGACCAAACCCTTGCTCAAACATGTCTACAAAGAGAAATGCAATACAAGAAAGAAAAGGAGGAGATGGCAAGCTTGAAACCGCGGCTAGATAACGAGAAACAGTGGAACACTTTAGTTGTGTTGATTCAGGCCATCCAGTATTAACTGAGGGTGTACCCGGACAGTTGTGCCGATGCAGCTTCTAAGTCAACCGAAAGAGTAGAAAGACTTGCCGTCTACCTTTGTACATCGCCATAGACCTTTGTGTTATGTCTTGCCCACCCTTTTTTGTCTCTTAATCTCCACCCCCTTTTGAGATAGCATGAACCATTGGTAAAATAGCGTAACACACAAGTAGCAAGTATTGATACAAGAGTTAACTGCATCACTACTTGCAGCCATGGCTGTTCGCAATAGACCCCTGTGTTGATGACGTCAGTGTTTGTTTACTGCCTTGCTTTAAGCGCTGTATAACTGGGGACTACATTTCCTACAGTTGAGCAGAGAAACAATGGTTTCTCATTCTTCAGGAAAGTGGTAAACAAAACTGCTTTGTGTGTTTCTAGATTTCCTAAATGCCTCTTTGTTTGATCCATTCTTCATTTTAAACTGTTTACTTTAAATGAACTATTTGTATTCATTTTATTTTTGATGTAGGCTATACTGTTTTGTAATTCAGCCGGTAGGCTGCAATGAGCATTTTTTTTAATAAACCAAAATAATAATTATAATAATAATAATAAAACATTTGAAGAAGTCAACTATATAACTGAAAGAAAAGCATCGTCTGGAAAGTCGTGTAGGTTGCAACTGCAAGTTCTGGCGCTACATTTGTTGCAAAGCGTGAATTAAACACGCTTCCTCGTTCTCCGTGATCAGTCAATTAAAAAAGGGTCTATAATGAGCGGTTACTTCCACATAGTGGAAGGTCTTTGTACAAAGAGGACGATACGAACTCATTGACAGATATAATCAAGCGAACAATGACTTAGTGTCCTCAAACTGATTAAAACTGCCGAACGCCTATTGGTCAGTTTCGATCTCCATGGAAATACGTACGTTAAGTAAGGCCAGTCAGCTAAACGATAATTAACAACCGAGGGCCGCCTAAATGATCATTGACCGAAATTTATCGCAGCGGTGTCTGCGTGAAGCACTCGATTATATAGATAGAACAATGGGATCTCGCCCATTAGCCGTATACACATTTTAATAAACTCGGTCATATTCAGTTTGTTGATGCACGTTGATGAGTGGGGGGTCAACCGAATCAAAGTGACACTGAATATCCAAACTGGTTTTCCCGCCAAGCGAAATATAATCAATAATCGCGCCAATCGTGATATCCACGCTGCCCATCTTGACAGTCCGAGTTTCCCGCCAAACCCTTTTGACTAGCAAGTTCTGAGTGTGATTTGTATCTGCGACGGGATGTTCCCCGCTCGCAAGTCCGAGCGAATGTTCATGTAATAGACAAGTCGTGAGATTTGTAATAAGCTGATCCCAACTTCCACGCCAGTGGGCAAGATATTTTCCGCGTGGGGAAACGACTTCCTATGAAGTGCATTTGAAATGGGTCAGTTAAGAGTTACGGCAGTAGTGTCACAAAATGGTGCGTATGAATTGTCCGCAACACACAAGCCGCCTGCCGCACCGGGTTAATATCATACAACATACGGACAGTACACCATTTTCTATATTTGAAGGTCGTAGATTTTTTTAATAATTAAATGCAGTCACCCTAATTAAATTAATCCGATAGTCTGTCGGGCGGTATTGGAATATAGTATACGGAGTCCCCGTGACAGTGTGTGCATTCTCACTGTCGTGCGATAGCGGCAATAATCAAGATTTCGTCTTCTTCTTTTTTATACTCAAACCTTCTGTCCTCGCACGGGATGTTTACTCTTCGGCGCCGCATCGTTGCAGAAAAACAAGCCTCTGTTTACAAAAATGGACAGGGTTGCTAAATTGACGCTGCTGACAAATGTCTTTATCTGTCAAGAAAACAATATTAATTTGCACAATTGATTCCGATGTACCTTCTGTCCTGTAGTGTGTCTATACGCGTTAACTCAGACGGTGAAGTGTATGCACCCGTTGCAAGTCCATATCCAGGACTTAAGTCTGAAAGTGTGCGTACGTTTGTTATATTGACCCACTGGAAAACTATATGGATCTTTGGAGGAGTGCAAAACAGATGACTCAAACCTCGTTATACCTCTATATAGAACTTTATCATGGTGCGGCCACCTTGATTTTCTCCCATTCAAATCAATGTAACCAAACCGAGGCTGGACAGGCAAACAGTCTGGTTCCTTTTTGTGCGATGACTATTAGCATCCATAACTGTTATTGGATACATGGAACATGACCAAGATGGTGGCAGCATGATGAATGTCTATCAACTACGTTGATCTAATACTGTGGTCATTCCTCTGTAGAGTTTCCCCACTGCGGATTAATATTTCCTTCACTCTTCCGAAGCCTCCAACCTTTATTCTTCCATAAGTACGTGTACATCTCTTCCTCTTACACTCCTTGACGTCCATTTTCTTCTTACTATACTTCCTTCCCGTCATTCTCAAGGAAACACACCGTCGCTAATTCTTCATTGCTCCGTCTGGACGCATCTCAATCGTCTTCAAACCATCGTCTATTTCAGTAAAAAGTACCTAACAAATCTAATGATACAACTCTTGGTGGTTCTTTTAGGATATATCTCAGCCGATATTACACCCAAAAAAAACCGACAGCGCCTAGCTAGGTAATTGTTCAACGTATTATTTACTTGAGAAGCCTATTAAAATTTACGTCATCTAAAATTCCAATTAAATCTACACAAGAAGGGTTGACATCACCTTCCAGTCGTCCTGGTGTACTTTCTCTCTACACAGCATTACACTGTCGAAAACCTATTCGCTTTTCTACTCTATTTTCCTTCTTTTTGTCCTCTCAATCAGTTCTTGATTGTCTTTGATTTAAAGTAATTGTTCTAAATTTTGTTTATTGCTCCTTTTATCCACCAATATGGAGATAAATGTCGATTTGAATTGAATTGAAAAACAAATTAATATTTAATTTGTTTTTGAACATGCCCTTAGCAGTTGCATGAAGATAGGGCAGCGGTAAAAATGTTAAAATAACCCACGGCATTTTCCCGGCGTCTTATGATGGGATTTGAGGCTGGCCCACCTTGAAGCCTCGCCTTGAGTCTCATAACCCGAAGATGTTCGGTGATGGTGAAGCCTTTTGGCGGTGCAGGCAACATAAGACATGAAAAGCAAGCAATGAATCTCTCTAGGGGGGCCTTTCAGGCACTTCAAGTGCAACACAACCCCCCGTCAAGGCTTCCCTCCTATCAAGCCGTTATATCCACCTGCAAGATGACAGGAAAGCAAAGATAGGATACTTCAAAAGGGGCCGCAGTTTTTCTTTATTTCTTCTTTTTTTTTTTTTATGGATTTATTATCACCAATGGGCCCCACGTTGACACTACATCAACCACGTCCAGTGCGGCCTCGGGGGCTGTTTACCCAAACAACGGGAGCATCTTCAGACTTCATTGTCGCTCAGCTCGGTCCTTTGTAGCTAGCTCTCCATTAGAAACGAAAGTGTCCCAGAATGTTACAAGAAGGGTCCGTTAATAACATTGCATGAAAAGCCACTTGTATGCAATGTTGTCATTTCCCATCACCGACTTTTGAAGGGAGGAAGTCACCGTAACTGTATCAAATCGTAAAGTCTTCGCGACCTCAAACAGTCTGTACTGCAATCGGGAAAGACGACTGGCTCGTCGTGATCCTTCAAGTCAAGACTTGTAATAATAGTGTCTAAATAAGTCCACCTTGTAATCCATAGAGTCATTATAGTTCCCTTTACTGGCACCATCCATATTTATTACTGCTCAGATTAGACCGATTGAGTTATACAAGCTTTATGAGCTATAGAACGGAACCAACAAAGGCAGTTGACTGTGACGTCATCACGAAGGCCCACGCCAAGGAAAGGGCCCAATTTCATGGCTCCGCTTACTGTTATAAGCAACAATAATCGAAGCACTCAGAAGCAGAAAATACTGCGCTTAAAGTAAGCATATTTCACAGGTTAGCAAGGAATAGACTATGCAAGTCTCGCGCGTATTCGAACATGACCCTTTAAAGTGCGCGAGTTCGTTTCTTTCACGCGTTTTGGTCCCCAAAATGTTCGAGTACGGTCGAGACTTGCACGGTCTACTGTTTACTTGTGCGCGTTCGTATTTTACACGTTACTATGCATTCTTCGTTACACAGCTAGCTCTGAACTTTGGTGCAATTACCTTATACGGCCTAAGCAGAGAGTGCATGTTGCGCTAATGAAATTGGGCCCAGGGCCAATTTCATAGCGCTGCTGAACGGTAAGCAAATGTTCGTGCTTAACTATAGCAGAGACATTTTCTTAAGCGTAAGCGTATATGTTAGCAAGAAAATTAGGCGGCCGCCTTGGGCGATCACCATAGATTTGCATTGTTACGCCGTTCATTTTCATACAGTAAAAAGCACCGCAGGTTAGCATGCCTTTTCGTGTGCTAACGGTTAGCAGCGCTATGAAATGAAAATTCGCTCAGTATAAACACAAAATCGGCTGAAGCAGCTCTATGAAATTGTGCCCAGATCGCCCGGCAGCGTATTTTTTTTTACACCGCAGCGAGTGGTTTTGAACTATAACACTGTCAATTCCGTCTTGAGATAGGAGACTACGGTTCACCCTAAACCCTAACCCTAACCCTAACCCAACCCTAACCCTAACCCTGACCCTAACCCTTACCCTAACCCTAACCCTTACCCTAACCCTTACCCTAACCCTAACCATAACCCTTACCCCAACTCTAATCCTAACCCGAATCCCCTATAGGCATAAATGTTTGTAGTCTCATCTCAAGACAGGAATTGGCAGTATTACAGTACAAAATCTCTCGCTAAGGTGTAAAAAAAGAATGCCGCCCGGCAGTGACAGTTTGAAACAAATAAATGAGCATCAAATTGGTTGAGTTAACGCCACATGTACTTTCAATAATGATGCCATACCAGTTTCCTGTCGTTACTTGTTCCCAGACTAATGGGCTTCCGTAATCGGTCACGATTGTCTCATTTAAGAAGATCATTCGGAATTTTTCATAAATGACGTACGACACTTATACAAAAATCGTGCAATCTGTATCCATCAATCACAACGGGATTGAAAGAGATTCAAATTTCTTCAAGAAATTACAAGGAGTATTTTTCCCTCAGGAGTAATAACACAGTAGTTAGATTTTCAATTTTTGTCCCTCCACAGAACTGGCCTGATTTAATACATAAAACCATATGAATCACCCACAAGGGAAATAGTACAGTTACGCATACGTCATAATGACGATATTTGATCAAACACGCTCGTCATACGTCAAAATAAATAGTTGAGGATGTATTGAGTTCCACTTTATTACCTTTCTATTATCCTTAATCTACCAACTTCGTAGAAGTTGGTAGTCCATGATTTATGTTTGAATTATCCTGATTGACGATGAAAATATCCGCATTGTATTGTAAGTAACACCATCCTTTCCGGCTTGTATCCTTTCCGGCTTGTACTAATTAAGAAATACCATTCCATGATATCATTACTGTTGCCACTGAAACTTGCGGCAGACATGAACGAATGGCTATATAACGAGAAATGCAGAACCTATATCAGCAAGAACGTGTGCAGTTGAATGTACTCAATTAAAAATGTATGCTTCCGTTTGTAATTTGACTTAAGTTGAATTGGATCGAGGGCTAAACGAAAACCGATTCATTGAATGCTTGAAATACTCGCTGAAATTGCCTTAATCTGTTTGAAGCCGTTCGTCAGCAGGCATGAAATAGACAGAAATAAGATGCAGGGAACGGGAATAATGAACACGATTTACTCTATCATAAGAATTAGTTTCACTTTCAAATGTCAGCCTCGATAAGACGGTCATCGAGTCCCTCATCAGCGAAATGTTGCGTTCGGCAAATTGCACACGATAAACATTTTCTCAATTCCGTATTTCTTCACTCTAAACATCAAAAGCTAATGTGCGATGCCGCAAAAGACCCAATATACTTATCATGTCCTTCTCCAATACTACGCATACCTAGTGACGATGTTCCATGCGAGCCACTCCTATAAATTCTCAATCGCACCACGTCTTGACTAATTACAGAAACCATCTGTCAGTGCGAAAGTAACCCGGAACTATTTATTAAAAAAACGCTAGCAATTATTCCGGACCGAGCAAAGCCAACCAGAAAATGTCAGAAAATTACGGGCGTCAAATTACAGAGCATTCCTCTCGCTCTTTCGTGTCGTTCTTTATTGGGGAATAATATAATCCAAAATTATAGCCAGTCCACTCACTAATTTGTTTACATCAAAATTAATTTCCATGGATATGATGAGGTACGTAGACAATTGAGTGACAATAAATTGAGTTGCGGTAGAGTTATGAAGTAGCTGGTATTGTTGTTTTTTTCGCTTGTGTAAATTTGTACAAAGATGGATTTATGAAGTAATACAGCCGACGAACGTGCATTCGCCTTGCATCCGCTGATATACATTGTGTACTGAAAGCAAATCTTTTTGTATTCGGATTTTCCTTTTGGCTCGTTTCCCAAGTGATATTGATTATTACAAACTAGTGTCACAACAACGAGTCGACGAACGTGAGTCCTTGAGGAAAAAGAGGAACCCCTCTAAAAAATAATAAAACAAACCAGTAAGAAATAAGCCTTTTTTTAAATTCTTTTAAATTTCATCCAGAAACTTTTATATAGGTCTGTCATCAGACGTACATTCAGACCTCTAATTCCCCCTTTGAATTTTACTATTTGTCTACCGTGCCTTTTTTCCATTGTCCTGAATTGCTTTGTATCGGAAACCAGTCAACTCGCCCCCCAGCAAAGTCGCCCACTACAAAGTCGCCCCCAGCAAAGTCGCCCACCACAAAGTCGCCCCCTTACTTACAAAGTCGCCCCCTGTCAAAGTCGCCCTCACAAAGTCGCCCCCTGACAGAGTCGCCCACCAACAAAGTCGCCCCCGACACTGTCGCCCCCTAACAAAGTCGCCCAGTGTATGGTTGAGCGACGTAAAGCCATATCACAAAAGTGAGGGCGCTTTTGAATATTTTGAAACAATTTATTAGCACACTGGGGGAAGACGAAATGTACATGTAGATAGATCTGTTACAGAAGGAATGCTACGGGATTTTGAGCGTGCACGACGGGTTTGAGCGTGTTTAATCTTTGTGTTGTAGCAGGTTCTTTTAAATATTAGAACACTAAAATAATATATATATAACAGGTTATTTACATTTTATTTACAGAATATATATACATCAAATAAATTATCAAGCAGAAGTGAACATGAGGGTGATGGGAAGTTATTTCACGAGTGTTTATTTTGAGAAGTTTGGGCTACTTGATAAATGAAATACCGCGGCGTCTTTTCTGGGACACTCATCGGCCGTAACTAATTTGATTTTGCATATGTTTATTCCCGTTAATTCTCAACATTATAAGGTTATGGTGGTTATTTACTTGATAATTTTCCCCCTTGTGTTACTTGTGCTTACATATAAAGAACTAAATTTTATTCGCGAATTTATTAAAAGTTATGGTGGTTATTTATTTGTTTTTAAATAAAGTTATAATTAATACTGATGTGTTTTGATACATTATTTGAAGTTCGTGAAGTTTTATTGTTGTGATAAGTTGACAGGTTGCCTACTTTAATTAAAACCCTAAGTCGATCACTGATGTATTTTGATAAGATAAGATAAAACTTTATTATCCCACACGGGGGAAATTCAAACTGGCCTTGATTCAAACACTAGGCCTACAGACAAAATCACTAAACATGTCATAACAACTGTTTATTGTTAAAACAAATTGATTAAAAATATTAACTAAAAATATCAGGTATAAAAATATGTTTCCGGTATGGATTAAAAATTATGCACAGCAATAATTATACAATCTTAAATGATTGGCATGCTTAATTTAATTCAGAAAACTGATTATGTTCGATTCAGATTTACATAATATTTGAAGGCCAATTCAAAGTAAAAAAAAGAAAATAGCTAATTAGTTATCTAGCGGTAACATTTCGACAAAAGCGGAGAGTTTTCTCGAAAAGACAAAGCATTCGCCAAGCCTGGAATCTCCAATGGTTGAATTAGTGAAATCTTCTTGGGCGACTTTGTTAGGGGCGACTGTGTCGGGGGGCGACTTTGTTGGTGGGCGACTCTGTCAGGGGGCGACTTTGTGAGGGGCGACTTTGACAGGGGGCGACTTTGTAAGTGAGGGGGCGACTTTGTAGTGGGCGACTTTGCTGGGGGGCGACTTTGTAGTGGGCGACTTTGCTGGGGGCGAGTTGACTGGTATTCTTTGTATCGTACACGTCCTTTCGGAGTTTTTAATTCTGATTCAAGTATTTAGCCGCATTTAAACCATTACATGAAGTTGATAGCAAGATCAAGGAGTGGAAAAAACCCAAATAAATACTGATTCCCCTCATAACTTTCTCATAAAGTAAAGTCCCCAGAAAATTTCTAGTGGATACACAACTTACGCAAACATGGCCACTCGGAGATACCATATCGACCAAGCGTCCTTAAAACCCTGCAGCGAGGGGCCTGTTTCGTTGCAACACCCCTGTGGTTGTCGGCACATGTTGAGAAGCTATTTCCACAGGTTTATAGATTTTTGTTTGGATTTTTCAAAGATCTTGTTGTCTAAGTGTGGTGTTTACCTGTCCAGGTATATTGCCTTGGTTTATTTGGTTTAAGTTTCGTAATTTGGTTTCACCTATATCATTGACAATTTTATTGACATACCGTTTTTGTACACAAAGGATGATTGCAGTGTTTTGTCTTGCCCCTTCTAACCAAATAACTTACCCCTATTGATTGACAACCCCTCTAGGACGTGTGGCATGGTCCAGCTTAGGATATCATGGCATTATGAGCTGACCACAATATGGTTGAGACAATACAAAATATTCCTATATTGCCAGCGTGTGCTGACAGCGGCCCTCACTTCAGGGCTTTAAATGCCTAAGTTCAAAATAGTCTCTAGTGAGAGATGGCTTTCCATTGTATTGACCCAAATCAACTCGGTTTCAACCCCCTTGATAAATCTTGGTCGTGCCATTTTAGGAGTTAAATTCCTTCTTCAGTTACCGTATACAGTGAGCATTTAAGGCAATTAACAAAGAGCAGACAACGGCTGCATGTGACGTCAGCACAAGTATACTCCCAAGGGAGCTGAGATGGTTTAAGGAATGAAATAAAATGGCCCAGTGACTGGGGGTAATAATGTTGGAGCGCCATGAGCGTCACTGAGTGACGGACCTGAGCGCTATATAAGAAGCCACTACTATTATTATTAAGTACAAACACTAACAAAGTAATATCGCTACCCAAAAGAGGAAGCCCTTTTTATCATTATTCTGTCTTTGAAAACCAACTATACAGATTTTCTCCCTAGGGCACATGAGCTGAAAAACCCTTGAAGCAACTCTTTTCTTGAGAGGGCTGCGCCACACTTTCCAAAAACTGCCAAGACACAGAATGGAAAAAATTCCATATCCCGTAAATATTAAATTATATTTTCTTGCCGTGAAAAGAAGCAAAGTGATTGATGAATTTCATTGCAGTTACTCGCTTGACCTACTTGATTACATCCGACCCCATTTTAAGATTTTTTCCCCAACAAAATAATTGCACGGTTCATACTGCCATTTCTTCCCCCATATTCACCACTGACTATGTACGAGACCCACTTACTCAGCCGACCTACAATTACCCCCACAAAACGAGAAGTGCTGTGTGTGTATGTGGGTGGGGGTGGGGGGGGGGGGGATCTGTTCCCCAAAACAGTTTTATTACAGTTGTAGGAATTCAATACATTGTGACCTTGTTTCAAATGCACTTGACATTTTACACTTGCCCCATAATCGCAGTTTAATCAACCAAGATTTCATTTATAATACCTTTGCGTGGTACGTCGTGAAATTAGATCGCTTCTATAGTTACGGTGGCCTTTAGCGAACACCCTGATGTGGTTGAGTATCTCATATGGGACCGCACTAACTATGATGCCGGGTAAATAACGTCTGGTCAACCAGGCGTTTCCTTGATTTCTTGATCACAATAATGAAGCCTCAACGAAGCAAAGAAATATGCTTCTTAATAAAGAAAGGGGGTACATTGATTGAAAGAAAACGCTTGTCGGTTTTGCTATACTTAATCAGCACGTATGTGATTTAATTTCGAAAGGGTTCACGTTGAATGGGAAATGCTTTAGCGGGTATCTAAAGATTAGAGCGAGGCCGTTCAATGTTGCCAATACAGTAAAATCAACACCGGTTCTCTTAACCTTCGGCGCATAAATAAGAAAAGTAAATACTTGATTTGAGCACTAAAATGGGGAGGGATTGGGAGACGGCTAATTGACAGCTTTTAAAGGGCACAGTTTGATCAAAACCCACACGGGAACCATTGTGGATTTTTAATTTTCACTAAATCTCCACCGTTGTGGCTGGTCCCCGCAGTGACCGAGTAGAGGAGATTGCACCGGGGGCTTAATAGACGCGTAGGTGGGTAGCTAAATTACAAGGAATCAGGCCAAGAAAGTTAGCATGGATTATTATAAACTTCGTGCACTTGTAGCCGAGAGGGACTGTCAATATTTCACTCGTATTTTTGAGGTGCAAAACAATTTTTGTTTAAAGAAATACAAATGATTAAATAAATGAAATAAAATAAAAATTAAGAAAAATATTTAATTGTGAAGATGTTAAGGCCAAAGGCCTTTCGGAAGAACAGATAGTAGAATTATTGCCAAATAAAATTGCTAGCCTTGCAGAAGCAAGCAGTTTACCACATTCTGATTTGTATGAGCTAAGCAAAATGTTCTAACAGCAGGTTCATTTTTAATTACAATTTTTCTTCTTTTTAAAAACCTTCAGCAACCTTTCTGAAAGTTGTTTTCAAAATGATAAAATCGTGCTGGTTTTTCTCCACGAAATTTTACCGCAAGAACAAATTCCGAAAGCGGTGCACTTGTTACAATATTTGTATCAGTCTTTTAACTTATATATATATTTTTTTTTTTTTTTTTTTGCAAAACGATTATACAAAATATTATTGCATCATAATATCGAACTTCGAAGAGGGAAACGCAAACTATATAATGACAATGTATGCTTCATTATTGAGAAACCTAAACAAAAACCAGAGTCTGTTTGTGGCTCGAGTGTAATCTATATAAGCATAAACTGATAGAATTTCTTCTCCCTTGTTCCTCAAACCAAGCCGAAAGATGATGTGTACATATTGCACCCCTTGGTCCTCAATTGACCACAATAATATTAAATGAAAATCTGCATTATATTGAGCTCTCTAATAACCGAAATTAACTCATGTTTTAATTGTTAGCCTTTGCAAAATGAGAGTTGAAAAAAAACCGTGTAGAAAATGGTAAACGAAAAAAATTACTGCTTTAAGATCGTGTTTTGATGAAACGTTTTGGACTATGGTGATAATTTTAATCTGTAAATTTGAAATGAAATGTACAAAATTGCAGTCAACATGAACATGTTTTACCAGTTTGTAAAACTGGTACCTCTGGATTAAGTGTTGGTTATTGAAGATTCATAAATGTTCCCCTTTATGGTATAGCTTCACAAGGCCGTAGCCCCCCTTTAAGTTAGCGGATAATACACGCTACATTCTCAAACTGACGTAATCGAAACTTAGACTGACTTACTGGTTTAATCTTTAATGTCCCCCTCCATTAAATTCTTTGCAAAAACTTCAAGGGCACTTTCTCAAGGGATTCAGTTTTACCATAAGAAACACAATAACCGCACGGAAAATAAATACCCGCTTTGATGAGCGGCTTTGTAAGGTCAATAAATGACAGTGGATTGAATCTGTCAAACTCAAGGCTATTTATTTATTTCAATTACTACTCGTTAAGGACACGTCTTTTTAAGAGCATTTTAGCTTCAGTCAAGGTTGCCAATGCGAGAGAGGGGAAAAATAAATAAAACGAAATCGACTTTGATATGGAGAAAGGGTAACTTTCTTTCTATCTCTTTCTTTAAAATAGTTAAAATATCTTATAAAAAGTGAGAACATTTTGAGCAGGATAGGGCATGCCATAGTATACCGAAATGTCCCCCGATGCTCGTTGGACACCATGTGTTTTAAAAATGTTTATCTACATGAATCTGGAGATTTTCTGTTAAAAACCCCAAACAAGGCACCTGTTTGGGACGAACATAACTGCGGTACGTTGTCGTTGCGTACTAGTGACATTTGTTTGGGGCGAATAACTGCGGTACGTTGTCGGTTTGTGCTGACATTAATTTGCCATAGATCAAGATTTGTTTTGATTGTTCTCAATGATTTCTTAAGTGTGGTGTTTACATGTCCATGTATAGCCAATCTATTTGCATAATTATTAAATTTTTATCGTTTGGTTTATCTACCATTGGAAATTGAAAGACCGATTTTGTACACGAATGATGCTGGTAGAGTTTTGTCCTGCCCCTCCTAACCAAGTCACTGTCCCATGTTGATTGACACCCCTCTAGGACCCGTGGCATGGTCCAACTTAGGATATCGTGGCATATGAGTTGACCAGTGTGTACGATGTGGATAAGACAATGGACATATTAAAATATGTCAGCATGGGATGACAATGTGCCTCGTTTGAGGGTTTTCAAACAAGAATTCCTAGCCCTGCCAGAGCGAATGTTCTGCCCTCATTACAAGTTGCAAATTGACATTGAAATTCACAAACCTGTTGGTATCACTCTGAAAATTAAAGGCAATTGGTTAGAAGTACAGCAGCTTTCGATAGTTATAAAGCATTTTCAGATTATGTTCACTTCGAATATTGTGGTTATGGAAACCGATATCAGTTGTTATGCCCCAAAATTTGAAACTGAGAAACGTTACTGTCAGATACGTTTTTCAGATTGTGTATTCTTTAGTGGGATTGTTCTTCCTGTGTCGACATAATATTCGCTCCGGATTTTCGGCGATATCTTAAAAACACGACCGCCTTTTGAAATGAATCTTTCACAGGTTATAGTTTGATTGTATATATCTACATTTATATAGGATTAAAACTGCCGAACGGTTCCAAAATCCAAAGATATACTTGGCCTATTGTTGATAGGCCGATGCCAAACTTCGGTAGAGCTTCATTGGTGCTGACCATCCCTCACTCTTGTAGCGAAAAATAGTCTGACACCCGTCCGATCTCAAAGTCTATATCTATGATGGCAAACAGGGGGTCGGACGAAGACGGCCACGTCCTTGTGGATGGTCTCATATTGCAAAACAACGGAATGTAATCAAGAAAGCACAATTCCTTTGGGGTTGAAATACTGGACATTGGTAATGACCAGTTTATTAAAGAGTTAATGAGTTAATGGGTGTGAAATTAGCGTACGGAGCAATTCTATCATAAAACAGGTTGCTTGCAGTGCTTTCAATTTAATGATGAGTATATTTGCAGATTCACATGCAAAATGATCGAGTCATTGCCGCGGTTTTATAGACATTTGAACGGTACAACAAGCACAAAACTGCAGCATTGACGCTAAAAGACGTACGACAAAACTGTAAGGGTGTGATTTAAAGTAACAGACATATCTGATCTGAGTTGATCGTTGCGAAACCTTGAAAAAGAGGAGTGGATGGGTGACACCCATTGGCGAAAGTCTTTGACATGTACACAACATGGCCGACGCTGTACCGGACGGATACAAGAACGTCGCTCGCAGGTATAGCTGATGATGCGCTAAAGCAACCCTCCTCCATATCTTCTCCACGTCTTCCTGTCCCCATGCCCGCTAGTAATTCACCATACCCGCCAATCAAATCAATACGACACACAGAAACGAATGCAATGGTAATTAATTTAAAACAGGCTTGATATTTAATGTGTGAACCGCGTGCATTGAGCACGCACTATATTTCCAATGGTAAAACATCAACCTGCCATTGGAAAACGTGGGAGGGTTCCACTACACACAGATAACGTCACGAGTTTGCACATCTGATCATTGAATTATGTGACCATGTAAGTTTCTAGAGACACACAAAAGGCACATGCTTGTGTGCGAGTTTAAATCAAATAGTACGGTTTCATCATTTGATATGGCTGACGCGATATGGGTCCGCCCCAAGGCTGCATCGTTCTCAGGTCTGAACCGTGTCCAGACTCCAATCAAGGATGCATTTAATTCCAAGCTACACCGGCACACTGAAATATAAACGTCTGATTAAACACTTCTTGCTTACTTTAAATGTGCACGATCGTCTGAATAATCAAATAGCCTCAATCTTGAGCTGGGTATATCAAGTGTTTTCCATTTATATATCAACCAATTAAAATCGTCAAAAGAAAAAAAGTAAAAGAAGAACAGCTGTGTGAGGAAAGGGGTACATTTTTAAAATAATCTTTCTTTTGAAAAAAGTAGTGGAACAATTTCATGATTGGAAAAACCACTTCACTGCCTTTAGACATTCGGTCATTGATATCACTTTCAAATCTGCGCACCCCTTTAAACGTAAAAACAAAACACATTGGCAAAGACTTAGCCGGAGGGGATGTGTGGGTGTCCAATTTTGACACCCTATGAATTCCGTAATGTCTGGCTCATCCTGTCTTACCTGCCAATGACATTCAAAATATTGTAATGGAGCAGTTTGGACACCTGTTTTCCAATGTACAGCAAATTTATGCACTTTTCCTTGTTATGGCTTAAGAATTAAACAGTTACTACTTCCGCACATGTTTTATGTACACGCTCTGTAATCACCAAAAGCGCTCGGTCTTCAGCATTTCTCACTAATTGATACTTTAAGTTGACGACGATATACATACTAATCTTGCAATTAAAAACCCCAAAACCAAACAACAACAACAACAACAGCACATCAGACCAGGGGCCAATTTCATAGAGCTGCTTAAGCACAAAATTTGCTTAAGCACGAAAAAAGCTTGCTTATTATACTCGTGTTATTGGCCAAAACTCCATGCGATGTACATTGCTCGTGACTTGTATTTAGCTGTTGTTTAGTTAGCATAACAATCGAGTGGAGTATTGGCCAGTAATCTGGTTTTACTAAGCAAGGTTTTTTGGTGCTTAAGCAAATTTTGTGCTTAAGCAGAGCCATGAAATTGGGCCCTGTAATCGTTATCATTAGAGAGATGTTCAAGTTTAAACCAAGATTTCAACTGCTTTTAATGATGACTAAGTAAAACAATGGTCGTTTTCGACACCGCGGCTCGGGCCTGGGCTCCGTCCAATCATAGAGAAAGTTTGGTCAAACTGTTTGAAGCCCCGTGTAAGGAAAGCACATGCTTTTTGAATTGACGAAGCCCACGCCCAAAAGGCGTTGTTTCGAAAACGGCCAAACTTATCGGCTACCCAGGTTTGGTTTTGTACACATACTGTGGTTATCTTTTCAAAAATGACGCATTATAAACATACTTTTAACTGAACTCTCACAGTGCCTTTAAAGTTGTTTACGCACCACTCGACTTGTTATAAGAGCGCAGATTCATTATTCAGTAACGGCAACAAGGGTCCAGTTTCAACAAGCTGTTGATCAGCAGGAAGTCTTGCTTAACATATTCAAAATGCTAAGCAACAGTATAGGAGTCAGATTCAGGCACACGTATTACAAATGACATGACATTTTCAGCTGTTGAGCATTCCTGCTAAGCATTGTTTGGTGCTTAGCGAATAAGGGAACTTGGTGAAATTGGACCGAACGGACAATGTGCACAGTGCTTGCTATAAGTTTAATTACTTTATGTACAATTGATAATATACTGACTCAGGAAATGCAATATACATTTTGACAAACGATGTGTACACAGGCTTCAATATACATTTTTTAAATATACACTGTGCATTAAACATAGATTTAGATATAGAAATATAACTTGTTTTCATTAAAAGCAGCCGGCATTGATACAAGTGTAATCAATTAATCAAAGTGTAAGTAATTGGTGATAACCCATGGTACTGTCGAGGCAGGTGGTCGAGTCTTTTGAACGTAAATTCCTGTCTGTCGGCGAGGCAACTCACGCGCGATTTAAAACCAATATCCACATTGAGTAAGGAATTGACAAAGAGAATGTTCAGTTTATAATCAGATATCGCACCCAATTTGCAGGGGGGTCCAGTCAATTGTGTCAGTGCCTGTGATAACTTTCTCGCCGCCGCAAAAACTGAACAAAAAACACACCCCACATTCTCAGCTGCGAAACCCTCACAGAGCCGGCCCTACCGCACCTGTACATCGCCAAAGGGCGACTACCTCTCGCACAAACCGTACAGATAGAGCCATATTAAGGAAATTGATGGAGATGTATTAATAATCATATTTTGTCTGGGAGATGTTAAGTCGGGACTATGTGGGGTGTGCCTCAACTTATGCTAATTTGTTTCGAAGAACACCGAGCTGTGTTGCACCCCGTATACATAGGATGAGTCATGCGTTATAACTTAAGTTTCACTTATGCTTTTACCTAAAAAGAAATAGATACATAGATGTAATGTAACTGTTATAAATTTGGTATTGTCTAACTGATGATGAAAGGCTAGCTGCATTTGCTATTGAGTAAGCTTTCAGTATGATAAGCTCCTTGCAACTTTAATCGTCGATTAAACGCCATTTTGCGCTATTCGAAAATGCACCTTGACGATACGTGCGTAGCATCAGATATATTATTAGATTTACTTGTCTTTCGTTAAGTACGTACTCAAAAACAGAGAGAGTTCTTCGAAGGCTGTATAGTTTTATAAAGAAACTAATGACCAGTGATCAGCCTTGTGGTCAATTTAATTGAGTTAAATATTCCTCCTTTCCAAGGAAATGGAGCATAAGTCCTGTCGGTTCACGTTGTTTGTCACCGATAGTCTTTAAGACTTATTACAAAGTAGTTATGGCAAATCCAGCATTCGTGAGTAAAGACTTTTCTCCTTATCTCGGGGCTAAACCCCTGGAAACTAAACCCTAACATGCATCTAGCGGGATATTTACTGCAGTCTTTCATTGGGGGAACGAGAACAAAAACATGAAAGCTGGAGGATAAACGCACGTGCGAGGGTATCATCTCGCAGTATCCAGTTGCTGTGAGGTTTGAATTAACCCAAAGTCCACTGTAAACCCTACGTCGTTTTAGGAGGTAAATCCACGGCAAAAGGGACCTTAGGGCACCATGGGAGAACAGACTATAATCGCCTTTTCGAAAAAGAAAAAAACATTCCGGTGTCTTTGTTCTGTAGTATGGATTCAATTGCATATGGAAAGAGATACTATTCATCCAACGATGTAAAGGATACTCGCCATTGCATTTTTTTCAAAAGCGTGCCGTGGGAAGCAGGATAATCTTCCATTCAATATCGCGTTTATTTTCTAAGTAGCAGATTTCTTGCAAAATTTCGAGACAGTGTGGTGCGGCTAAAACATATCTATACGGAAAGATCGCTAGCGGTTTGGCTTTCTTTGTGTACAGGCATCACACCTGTCGTAGATTTGTTGCGTTCAGAGACAGGTATTTGATTGCGTTCTGATATAAAATAAGAGCCTTGTAACACGAGGGACTGATGAAAACAGGGTTCAGTGATTGCGGGACTTTTGCTGCTACAGAAAGGCAGAGAGCAAATATTATTCCTTGAAGATAGCCATAGAAATTGGTATTTCATTCTCTTTGATTGAAGAAAATATTGACTTAGAGTGGTTTGGCATAATCAAGAAAAGATTGAGGTTCTACGTTTGGTTCATCAGTCAGAATTTACAATAGTTTTTCATCCAACCAAATCGATTGGAAACCGAGCGAGGCTAGGAATTGCCATCGACCGGGTAACAATATTAACGATTTGTATGCGGGTAATAAAATTGCTACAAATTTGGAATCGTATGATTACCTGACCATGTTTTTTTCCAGGAACAAAAGGTTTCTCCATTAGCGGGGAATCCACTCAAAACATTGAATATAATAACGTAGATCAATATGGTCTTTCATTAAGGTAAAATTATCATCACGGTGGCGAGCCATGACGCATATAATATTCTTGAAAAAAAAACCCACCTGTTGTGATTTCCAAGCAATACGGGAATTTACAACCTTTCAAATGTGAAACGACATGAAAAAAGAAAGCAGGTTTTTCACAGTCATCAGCCGCAAGGCATCCAACTCCTTACATATATATCAGAAGACAACATTGAGGTTGTTACTACAATTTCCCTGCTGCACGTCAAATTTCATCGTCTAACTGTCACTAAATCTGAATAATAAAAAATAAAAAAAATGCATTTTGTTTTCGTTTATATAATTCATATTCCCCCAATGCTCCGGCTAGCAATGCGGAAGCGAAAGTGACGTTTCCCGGTGAGGATTATTAAAATCGATCGGCAGTGTTTCTCCCCCGACGAAGGCCTTTGCGAGTGTTAACTCCTTTTCCAGTATTTCTTCGAAGTCAAAAAGAGAAAAACAATAATAATGGCGCCCGCGAGGTACTTTCTACTCCTGGGATTTACAAAGCTGCAACCACGTGATACTAATCCATCCAATCCGGATGGCTTCGCGTTGACGACACGGTAGTCAATCAGGAATCCCATCAAACAACAAATTGTGCTTACAAGACGCATGACTAGACTATATTACGTGGACAGCCAGTCATTGATAAGGCAACTGATCATGCAGCATAGCAATAGTTCAAAGCATATAAAGCAAACATCTACGGCTGCAAATTTTTAATATTTCATCTCGATGTTACGTAATCGGCTAGTGCCAATTTCATATGATGTACGGATTTGATATGTACATTGTGATGCCCGCCGACAAATCTTTAATAATAACGGTTCTGACTGCACGGGCGTGTTGTCTGAGCCAATCTGTCTTTAACCCTTGACAAAACGGGCGTGTTGTCTGAGCCAATCTGTCTTTAACCCTTGACAAACGTCAAAGGACAAAATGAAACAAGAGTCCGCTGCTCTTTAGATACTTAACTCTCCTGCATTGAGAAACCCAATGCAGAGTTCTTTTTTTTTTTTTTTTTTGCGTTGGTCCTTTTCTATTTCAGGAATACATACATAAACTAATTTAGTAAAACCAAATCACACACGTCAATGAACTATTCTTTGAGCACATATAAGCCACGATACAAATTATTATTATAACACTGAAAGTTTGCCATGCATGCGATATTAACAATGAAGTATTGGCCCACTTTTTATAACGTGAAACCTGTGAAGAATACCCGCAACAAACGAATATTGGCCACGTGATATTTGATGGCGCGTGATTAAGAGGCACAGAAAGCACATTTAAGTGTCTAAACATGAATGCACCAGACACGAGAACAAACCTAGCATCCATAATTTGGTAAGCCAGGTCGCGGAAACCAGATTCCTCCGTTGCTTGCACTGTTGACGGAAACCTTTTAGGGACTGCCACTAAAACGAATTGGCAATTTTAAATCAAAAAAAGTCTAAAGCTGAAAAGTCACACCTACCGCCATGAGAAATATCTGTGTCTGAAATGTAATTTTTTTGTTTGTCGCAGATTATGTTTAAAATAAATTTGTATAACCTTTGTGTACTTTTTTTTTTTTTTTTTTTTTTTTACTGTAAATTTGTAATGCATTTCGGTCGTTGGACCGCAAATCTTCTTATGTTTAAATAAATCATATAGGCCTATTTGGGGTGGGGTTTTTTCTTTTAGAAATTAAGTAGCATTTTTAGTCACAGAGTTGTGCACGCAATGTTCGGAAGCATTTCAAAACGAAGATTATAATTTAATCAACGGCGTAATGGACGTAATGCAGTCTGTAGATTACCCTAATCCTTCTGCACCAAACCTGGAAGTTGACGAGATGAGATAGTTTACCTCCCTCATATAAGGACTAACATAAAGTAGTTAAAATAATTCCTAACATAGCCGTCTTCCCCCAAAATATCCACGTGAGGTACTATTGGTTGGAATGAATCAATTATCCTACTACTATAGAATGATTGGTTCTTTAGCTTATGTTTTATGATTTATTGATCTCCAATATATTCTTTTTCATTCATTTGTTAAAAAAAAAAAATCTCTATAGAAAAAAGAGAATATCCACACAATTGTTGCGTGCACAACCGCTTTAATATCAAGTAATACTTTGTCTAACCGTGGATTTAAGCGCTTGCAAATTTCGGCAACTCAATCGGGGAAGAGACCTCAAAACTAAGGTAGGTTTAGGCATACCTACACAATGAAAGCGAAAAATGCCGGATATAGTTGAACCATTTTGCAGCAATTTGAAAAGTGCAGCACTTCGCATTCGTTTCGTGCACATCTAAGCAAAACCAAACAAAAATACTGAGCATTGATTTTTTTTATTATTTTTTTTTGCATTTCAAATTGTGCCCATCGAAACGGAGGAAGTGATTTGTAGCTGAAGCAAGTGATTAGAAGAGGGGTTTCGCTCGTGACTTGAATGCATTACCGTGAATATTAAACTCCCCAAATGATGCCCCGTGTATTTCATAGAGTTAACATTTACCTCCGCATTGCACTTGGGGTGATGGGTGCAGCTGCACTTCATCGATTCCTTTAATGCATTTGTTTTATTGACATTAACCAAATGTATATTCAAGTATTTTGCAGTGTCTCCATACAGTGTTGCCTCTTTATGTCGTCATTGTATTTGTCCAATGTCGCTTCAGTCTGTCTGAGTTTTTGCGTCGCCACAGTCGTATCAAGTTTGGAGGGGCAGTGATTGTGAATGTTTTAACATTCCACGTGTTTTATGTACAGTCGGAGTGAGGCTAATGGAAAGTAAATAGAATGCTGTTGGATACATTTGATATCTATAACCAGTGGAATATGAGCCGGCTATATTCCGCATCCCAACACGTACCTAATTTAATAGATCATACCGCAAAAGTGTTTTCCATGAAGTGCAGAATTTGCTGCCTGTAACAACAGCAAGGTTTTTCGGGATTGGTTGTCTCAAAGTTGTTCAAAGTTTTTCTTTTTTCTGCCCCAGAAGGAGCTACTTTTCGTGTTACCCATTTAATCGTTTACCCATTTGAGGTCAAATCTATGCTCAAATATATAATTACGATGTACAAATCTATCCGTCTATCGCTGGTAGTTGATGATGAGTGTTTGGGGAAAGCTGAACCAATCTTAGTTCAATGTGATCCGTCTTTTTTCACTTTAGATTCTTGACTCTCGCCACGCAGATGGCTCAGCTGTACAGTTGATGGCGACTTGGATTCGTTCCTACGGTCTTGCTTCCTACTGAAGGCTCGCAAGAAGGCTTGGCGGTACCTGGGGTTGGTCACATTGTAGATAACGGGGTTCACTGCCGAATTAAGGTACATCATCACCCGGCAGAATTGAGCCCAAGTTCGCCGGGTGGCGCTCTCGGTCAGCCCCTTCCTCATAAACATCTCAGAGAGGGACGTTACCTCGAACGGGGCCAGGCACAAGAAGAAAATTGTCCCGTTGGCGATCAGCATGCGGCTGACTCTATCCCGCATCTCGGTCTTGCGTTCCCGGGAGTTCTGCCGGGTGGTTTTGGAGACCCGGTCGTTCAGGGCCCGGAATATACTCACGTAGATTTTGATATTTCCTGACATGGCGATCAAGAATGGCAGAGCTTGGGCACCATCCGTCACATACGCGATCCAATCAAAACCCGATGCCGGCATACAGATCTCCACATACCGTGGGTTGTTGATGTACTCCATAAAATCCACATTTGGGTCCGTTAAGGTGTAATAGTACAGTTTCTTGGCCCTCGACTTGGATAGTATCACAAGAGCACCTAGTATGCAACACACCAGCCAAGTTGCTGAAATTAGTTTCAAAGCTCTTTGCTTACTGTTGAGTTTGTAATCGTGCGGTCTGCACACGGCGTAGAAACGACCCACCGAGACTAACGTCACCAAAGTGATAGAAGTATAGTAACACCAACCTTTGACGAAGGCCATTATGATGCATCCCACTGTACCTTTTGACGACTCGTCGTACATGATTGGATTGTTCACATACATGCCAATCTTCTCACCAATAGCAGCACACAGGAATAAGATATCGGCAGCAGCTAGGTTTATTAGATAGAAATTCACCACGGTTCGCATCCAACGCACCCGAAACACCACAAAGAGGAAAGCTAAGTTACCTAACAACCCCAGACATAGGATAGTCGGCATGATGCGTGTTATAAGGATTAGCTCTGACGTGTGGTAGGATAAACTCTCCATAGTAAAGAAATTGTCTAAATCGGGCAAGTTTTGATACATATCAGAATAGTCGGAGTAGTTGTGGTCCAACTGGTACGGTGTAATGTTACGTTGGCCCTCCATGGGACCTAGTGATGTGATGTTGGATACATTCATCTCTGCAGTCAGTGCTTGGCAAGAACACAAGAAACACACCGGTTATCTCGTGCAGAACGCTGCTCCCATCCTTGTGTGTCAACCGATTTTTTTCTCGTCTGTCTTTGTAGAGATTTCACAGGTTCGGGAGGGGGGTGTCAAGCACAGCCACACTCTGGGACTAGCGAAAAGTAAAGATGACAAGTCCGAAGGTAAGTCTATGGTGTGATTGTCGAGGAGCTATCTAGCCATCCACCACACGGTCTACACTGAGCTAAGTGGTCATCCATCTGTTAAAACTTGCCTCTTTTGAGGGCTGAGGCAGACGTGGCAGCGTATAAAAACGAATAGCAGCGGGAAAGCAGCCTACAAGTACAGGGGATACACGGCTGTACAACTGCAGCCAACCACTGCACCGCATCGCTGTCTGTCCTCTCATTCGTCGTTCAGCCCATAGAGCCACGCCCACGAAGCTGCACAGTCACAGGGATGTGGTAAATGACCGAATAATGCAATTTAAAAGATGGACGTACCCTCGTTAGCAGTGTGCCATGGGAGCAAAGTTTTAATTATGGAAGTCATGTCATCAATCCTTTCGCACCCCTTTGGGGTTGCATCTTCGAGGTATATAAACCACAGTCATGAGTAAAGGGGGGGGGGGGGTGTGGGTGTTAAGGGCATGTGCCGAATCCGGAGTACCATCAGCTGACATCCCAATACACGGCAACTCGATGAGAGAATGTTGCTGTGTATCAGTGATACATATTGTACCTTGCTGATTTGGCTGGGGGCTGTTGATTCGCAATATCCAAGCAGTGACTTGTCAGTGAACGTATTAGTAAGCGCAATGGATCAACTGATCGTACAGTGGACGTATAAAGCTGTGCCCCCTAAACCCAATAGTGACACACGTTATTTTATAATTTGTTTATTATTTATACACACAATTATTATTTATACAGAAAAATGTACGAAGTGGTTTATCTTTTAAGAAAACATAATGAACCTCATTTCGCTCACCATGGCAGGTTGAGGTCAATCTAAACAATGAGCCCTTCACAAAGCACACAACATTTTATTACCTTTGATACGTTGTTTACCCCCAAACACCCTTTTTTCAATATTACCACGGGTTTTGTATTGAAATACGTATTGAATTACAATACTCTTTGCAAAGCATATTCCTTGCCGTCCCTTTAACTTTCCTCTTTAAATTAGTCTGAGAGTTACAGACGAGTAAAAGATGGAAAATCACCAATTTAATTATGGCCATAAGACTTCATCCCAGCGCGCGCTTTCATCAGCTTCTATGATTTACACAGTTAGAGAGTGGAACACCATTGGTGAATACATTATCTGTTTAACGTCCGTGCATGAGTGCATGTGTGAAAACAATTCTGACAGAGCGGTTGCGCGAAACACTTATTAGATATCACTCAATTTATTACGGATAATCTAAAGGAAAGATCTTCCTCCAAGTTTCTCTGAATTTTTGGGGGAACAGCTCCATATTGAAGCATTTTGAAACAATGCCGTCGCAAAGTTAACCTTAGCAAGTTCTTGCACACTAATTAGCATTCTGATTAACTTAATTAATTAAGCAGCCAAGTTCATATCATCAAATTTGTATCTATGCTGTGATTGTTTTAAAAGTGATTTACTGATCTGATACCTGTAATTAATGTAGCCGAATTGAAGTCAGCAAAGTTTTAAATCTCGTGTGATTAAAACCAAAAAAGCGTTGCTAGACGAGATTTGCAAACAGATACGGACGTGCTGAATGACAAATACCAAAGTTGTTCTGCATAAGCTGAAACCATGGCCCGCAACGTTCGCATGTACCACTACTTGCGTCAAACAACCTCTAATGAAGACTGCCAAAACAAACACCACAGATCATTAACACAAAACTAAAGTAAAAGCACACATTTCTTGTTGGTTTAAAATCCTGCATGAGGTTTGTTTGCCTCTTTGAAACTGCTAGAATCGGTCACGTATTCATTCTCTCTTGTATAACATCGGCTGAAACCTGACGCGGGGGTCTTGAGACCGTTATCACACCATCGCCATCGTAAGTCTTGTTCTTAGTGCGCATTAGAGAGTATTAAGTGCTAATTCTGACAAGGCTCTGACTGTTTTCGCCTTTAGCCTCCGTTTGGTTTCGTTAATGAATGGAGGGGTTAAAATGATCTACACATCGACGAAATGTACCCAAAGATTTGACCAAGTATACCGTTCACCTAGAATTGACTAAATTTAAGTTCTCTACAAAATCACTGGTGTTCTTTATCAATTATCTATTTAGTAGTATGTACATAACTTAACATTTAACGTTTAAGGCAACGTGGAACGCAGAAAAAACACATTATACTAACATTGAAGAACTGTTCACGAAAGGTTAATTTTTTAATTATTCTGAGATTGTTTCTTGATGTCTTGATTAGGCGTATTGCATACCGACACTTGCTCGTCTGACGCCGAAACAATTCTTTGGCGCTTGTTTGGCTCGAAATAGTATGACATGTCATTGTTTTTTCCAATCAACATTGCCACCTGATGAAACGGTGTTGTGCAGTCGCTTTAAATCAGGGGGCTGCGCTCCAAGGTTGACTAATCCATACGAGTTTATACAATTGGATATTATATGTTTACTTAGCTGGATTATCACGGTTGCGTATGTATTTTTAATTTTTTCCTTTTTTCGATTACGCTGTTGCGTTCAACGTTGAAGGATGTTGTGATGATATAGATCGAGCTGAGGTTGTTTACGGTTGGAGTGGCATTTTGGTTGCAGTTGAGCTTGCCTCGATCACTCATACACCTTTACCCATCGGCCATTATTGTTTGATTGTCTGATTGCCCGTACAGCAACAGCCTGTTTCCACAATGTTTATCATAATTATATAAGTGCAACACTAGAGACAGCATTAGCTGCCATGATCTGCCTAACAATAATGTCGCTGTTCCGAAATACCTAGAGGTTTCGTTCCCCGAAATACCACTGTACTCAAAAAGCAATACAAAAGTACCATCACTGTCCCCAAAACCCATTGTGTTTTACAACAAGACTCCAAAAGCAACAAAGTGTCCTCGCATTTATCAGGTTCTTGAACTGGCCGTTCATACTCCTTAGATTCTCCACAACCATTTGAATTCAACTTTTCTCTTGACTATTAAACCTTATGCGCATTACGTCATTTGAGTAGGGCGCCCTCAGCTGATGAATTTCACTACGGGTGATGAATTTCACTACTTGTTTGAATGCCCATCGACATCCACTGATAGAGCCAAGCATCTTAAGCCGTATTACATTCGTAGGCCTAACACCTTTAAAATGAAGTGTCTCTTTAACTCAACCAACTATAAAGAACTCAAAAACCTCGCTACATTTTGTTCTAAGATCATGGATAAGTTTTAGTTTTTTTCCCCCATGTTCCTTTTATTGGTGCCTCTACTTTATTTACTTTGTTGTTTATCTATTTAATTAAATTAATCTAATCATATTTCTTGTTTAATTATAAATAAATTTATTTTATTGCAATTGTAACCTTGGTATTTACTTTTTATACTGTAATTTTAAAGTTCTCTTTTGCCTCAGTGGAGGCCGTACAGAGAAATAAAATTCATTGTCATTGTCAGCTGGAGGTCAAGAGAATGTTGGCTCATCCTGTGCGTTGTGCGCACACAGATGTGCGTGCGTTTTCCATTGTCTTATCATCGTTTTACCTCTAAGATGGCGGCTTGGTGACGTCAATGCATAATGTCCATCGATAATGACTTGACAAACTAACATCACCATTGAACTCTAACATAGCAAAGGCAATTTTTGTCTTCTCATTATATTCAACGTAACCAAACCGAGGCATGATAGGCAAATTTTGTATTGAAGGGTTGCGTACCAAATGCATGACGTATTCGAGTAACACTTAAATTCAATTCACCAAAAAGCTTATGTCCATGGCGAACGTAAGATACCATAACACCATAACGGAGATACCATACTATTTAACCGAACAACGGTGTATTTGATTACTTGTGCAGCCCCTGATGACCTGCATTTTTAGATATCCTGTTGTCGTTTTGTAAATTCAGTTTGTATTCAGAGCGCTTTAAAACTGTGCGTCCAGCCTCTCAAATGTCACTGTCCCTGAGTTTGGTTCTTAAATCCTGAATGCTTAAGTGCTCAAGTAAATGTTTTACGGACCGATTTGGTCGATGACATACTTTGAGAAAAG
This sequence comes from Leptasterias polaris, assembly GCA_037783415.1. NCBI lineage: Eukaryota > Metazoa > Echinodermata > Asteroidea > Forcipulatida > Asteriidae > Leptasterias > Leptasterias polaris. The sequence continues at coordinate 14,950 of JAZGTN010000305.1, read as the reverse complement.
TACTTTGAAAAGAAGAGGGAAATGACACACATCTGAAGAAGATGGGACTTCATAGATATGTTTGACGTGTTTTTATACAGAAGGTCTTCTGTAATGAAATCCGAAAAGCCGCTCATCGATCAAGCAGATTAATCACACAACAACATCGCCTTATAACCTTCACAACAACATCCCGTGTTTGCGTCCGAAGTGATTCCGGCCATGGGCCGGTTTGTGGGGCTAGCTCGGTGCAGTTTTGATGATGCGGTGGAACTTTAATTGCACTTGCAATATTAAATCAATGTCCTTGGCTGACACTAATAACCTGTGTGATGGAAGGGTTATACTGCTTCATATTGGAGACGTCCTCATAGTGTGAATCAGTGAAACCATACTCCGGGAAAGTCGTCAGTCGGACACAACCTATTCCTTTGATTATTTTCGTACTCATCTCATTATAGAGTAATTTCTTTGTACTTGCCTCAGGGGAGTATCTTTCTTGTATAGGAATCCTTGATGTACTCGCCTCACACTCGATAGTATATGTGTACATATTATTCTTGCAGTAGTACTATTGTACATGTGTGTACATATTCTTCTTGTACTCATTAATTTGTGTACATATTCTACTTGTACTCGAGTACATTTGTGTGCATTATCTTCTTGTACTTAAAAGGGTCTGTATATACGTTTAGTAATCGCTATTAAAATTAATGGCAATAACAACTTATTGGTCAGAAGCCTACAGCAGCTTACGAAAGTATAAAGCATTTTCAGAAACATTTCACTTCAAAGTATAAATGTGGTTATGTAAAAGATGGCAGATTTTATGCCCCAAAATCTGAATCTGAGAAACGTTTCTGTCAGAAACGCTTCTCAGGTTGTGTATTCCTAGTAGGGATTATTCTTCCAGCATGGACATACTCGCTCCGGATTCTCGGCAATATCTCAAAAACGCGACCTCCTTTTGAAATGAAATTTTTACAGGTCAGTTTTATTGTATAATATCTACATTTTACATAGGATTGAAACAATCGAACGTCCCCCAAAACCAAGGTATACTTTGCCTTTAAGTACATATGTGTGCATTCTCTTCTTGTTATCAAGTACATTTGTGTACGTTCTTCTTGCACTCGAGTACATTTTGTAAACATTCTTCTTGCAGTTGAGTACACTTGTGTGCAAATTTTTCGTGTATACTCGAGTACAAAATGGTACTTACTATTCAAGTACTCAAGTACATTTTGTGCATTCTTACTCGTACTCTTAACCATCAGAATGTACACCTCTTCCATGGTCTCTATAGTGCATGTTGGCTACTTGTAATTACGCTTGCGTACTTTTGATCTGAAAATCTACACTCAATCGCATTATAATCGGGTCAAATATCGTTCACTGCCTTTCCCCCCTATTTCATTAGTTTCAGACCTTGCTTTGTCTCACTATAATCTGTACGAGTCCAGTGTTCCTGGAAAATAAAACAGAAAGCAAAAGGGCCCACCTCTCATGACGGTGCCAGATTGGTTTGAATTCGCCACAAGCCAGTGGCCCCCTTTTCCATCGAAACGATTCGCTTAATAATTTTGTTCAGTCCATTACGAAATATCTATCGAATTATCGAAGAGAAACGCCTGTAACTATTTGCCCAGATCTGTATTCGATACACACATGGGTCATCTGGCTTTTCTAGGTCAACGGTTTACGGTTTTTATTTAACCCTTTTTTCTATCTGAAGACACGACTTTACCAAATCCTCAATCTTCGCCACTTATCAGTTTTGTTTAACCGGGGAAAGCTTGTTTTTATCTACCTTGCCAAAAGTGCATTGGGCTTTAAAGACAAGCTTTATCAACACACACGCCGGCAATTTTGACTCTCTTTATAACAGTGGCATGTAATTCCTCATAAGGGTAGAAATACATCGTGTAATAGCACCTCTAGAATTTAGATTGGAGAAGTGAGATACTATGTGCGATACGATCTCTCGGGCGAGGGGAAGTAAGGCCCATAAATAATTGCTCTTCTCCGCGCTTAATTCTCTGCTTATGGGAGAGCAACCTCGGCACTGTGTAATCTTACCCGAACAGCCTTCTAGTCACACACATCTGTGACGTGGTCAAAAACTGAATACGATTCCAAACCGTGCAGGAAAATGACAACACAACAATTTATGATTAGATTTGGAACGCAAAAACACTCGAGTGGGAGAGTGAACACTGAAGAGACGCCCCAAACAGTATCTCAGGAGAGTTTGCGTATACTGGGTTAATATATTTAGAGTAGTACACCAGAGATGACATTTTGGTCATCACAGCAGTTGAATCTATTCCGATATTAAGATTGAATGGAATACCATCACAAGGCCCACCACGATGTCTATGTGAGTTATTGGAGTTGAAGTCCTGATCGTTTTGTAAATGATTTCCGTCAATAGAAGAGCGACGCAACGTAGTTTACCCGAGTTTAAATACCGTGACAGTCCACAGAGAAATTTAAGATCATCTTTAAATTGGGGAGCTAGCTGAAACCAATATATTCCCTCTTGATTAAGTGACATTGCTGGTCTATGTTGATATCAATCTGCTTTATAAGTAAATAAATATTAGCTTTAGGTAGAGATATCGTTCAACTCTATGGCAGTTATGCACGTCAAACACAAGGGAGTGTGCATTTGTGGATACCTCTATGCATTTATGCTATACTTCTAAGTTGTGTGTTGAGTTAACTTGTATTTTCACACTCTAGTTTTCACTATCCAAATTGAGTGATCACCTTTTCAGTGAAAATCATGAACAATTGATTATGTTTTGTTCAGGCTTTTTTCTACATGGTTATTGTTACGGTAGCTTATTTCGATTGGGGAGATCGATTCAAGCAACGGTGGTAGTCGGGGTTCCCAAATGCTATTTTCTCGACTTTGTCTGTCGCTGTCACACGGGAATGTTTCTCTCGAGAATTGACCTCAAGTACATGACGTCACTTGAGTAGGGCGCTCTCGACTTCAAAGATTCAAATCAGATTCAAAATATTTATTGTCATGATAAAAAGCATGAAATTTATTTTCCCTGTGTATAAGGAGAATCAATACAAGTAATGGCATAAAAACAATAGACAACAAGAATAAAAATTTACAACATTACAGTAATAAAAAAGGGTGATAATACAGAACATAAAATACAAAAGAATTTACATCAAATTTTAAAAATGCACCACGTTATCTCGACCAACTACTGTTAAAAAGGTTAATTGCGCTAGGTAGAAAGGAATTCTTAAATCTGTTGGTCTTGAGACATAGTTGTCGGACCCTGCCTGAGTGATTCTGAACAATTTGAGGGTTAAGAGGGTGGGTTGGATCACAGAGAATCTTATTGAACTCAGTCATGATGTAATCTTCCATGATTTCTTGCATGCTCTTAGTGTCTGCTCCAATAATCCTGCTCGCCTGTTTGGTGATGCGCTGGAGTTTCTTACAATTTGCTTGAGAGCGTGAATTATATCAACAAATACAACAGAAACAAAGATAGATTGAATTGTACTCTGATAAAAAAGTTTAAGAATATTGGTGTTTACGTTAAACGATTTCAGTTTTCTTAAAAAGCCGTTGATTAGCTCGTTTACACATTTGGGTAGTATTTGTATTCCAGTTTAATTTGCTATCGATAAGTGTATACCCAAATACTTGATTTCTTGGACAACCTCAACAGATTCCTTATTGATTTCTACAGGTTCAACAGTGTAAGAAGTTTTAAAGAAAATCAAATATAATTTTTTATAGTTTTTTTGACATTCAGTATTAGATGGTTTCTTTCACACCAGTCAAGAAAATTAGTTATTTCATTTCTATACCCAACTTCATCATTATTTGTGATAAGCCCTGTCAGGGCTGTGTCGTCTGCATATTTAGTTATAACACATTGGCTGTTCTCTAAATGGAAGTCACTCGTATACAGAGAAAACAATAGTGGTGACAGGACACAGCCTTGAGGAACAGCCTTCGAAGAAACTGGATATAAATATATATCAGTAGCAGTGATCGATAGTGACGATAGTAGATCTCTGATAACATTGACTTGATGTCAAAATAATACTGCTCAATTATTAGCTCATCCTGTTTCCATTGTTCAATCAACATTTTCCCTCTAAAGCTATTTTTTTTATGCAGAGAGATTGTGCCTGTATTAGTAGCCATGCTGGGCGGTTATTCTGAAATATATATTGCTCAGTGTTGACAGATGTATTTTGACAACTCTTATCTGCTTAGCGTGTCAAGACACGTACAAGAATGATCTTTATCTGTATTGTACGTTAACGTCACAGGCTGTCTTGGTTGATTCGAAGAAACTGGATATATATATCACAGTATCTGTAGCAGTGATCGATAGTGACGATAGTAGATCTCTGATAACATTGAACTATCTGATATCTCAAGATTACCCAACTGTAGGTTGCTTATCTCTCGCAAATTAAGTTGATATAAGAGGCTGCCTATAATTGACGTCAGCCACCTTAAAATAGACAAAATCCTGCAAGTGATTAATACGTATTCCACTCCTAATTAGGGCACAAGTTTCACATTCGATCTATGAGAAGCATCACTTCATGCATAAGTAAAGACCTTTGAGTCCACGGTCCTGCTGAAAACACATCGCTCGAAACGTCGAGACTTAACTCACACCTGGTTCTAACTGAGAAGTGATTCGTAAATTTTTGGCATTTCAAAACTGACAATAGATAAATGCCAAGTACAAATTTTAAGTTTAAAAGTTTTAAAGGTTTTAAGTTTTTAAAACTTTTAAAGTTGTACCAAGTACAAGTCGACAGTGCAACTACGTCAAAGACCAAAATTTAGCTTTTTTAAATGCAAGACGAACATGCTTCATAACAGCCCCTTGCCCTATCTCACCAATTTTCTGACCACTTAAATTACTGTTTTACCTATTATTGTTCTCTAATTCTGATTTTTAATTTAAATATTTAAATACATCCTTTGTCAATTTTTTTATTCAACGTTTTTATTGTAATGCTTTTAACGGTCGTAAATTATGTCGCAATTCAGCGGTATGCTGCTTTGATATTTTAAATAAATAAACCATGTTTTTAAATAAACATTTTTTTGTGTAATGATGCATTACCGTATGTCAGTCAACCACTCTTTAACTTTAAAGCATCCCATGAAAAATGTATGAGAAATACTTGAGTGACCTCGCGGTGGAAAAACAAGCTGGTTGACGCTTAGATCACTCAAGTACCTCAACCCTAACGTTTCATGTAATATTGGAATACGAGATGTGTGACCGAGTTTGTAGTGACAGTCGAACCGAGGACTTAAAACAAGAGGGACAATAGGTTCATGATTGCTATACCACAAAATAAAACAATGTGGTCCATGCTTTGCCATGACAAAGAGTTGAACAAAGGAGAACCCACAATGTTTGTGCTGGTCAGCAAGAGTGTTTTTATATTTTGCAATTCTTGGTCAGTGTGTCCCGGAATCTGTGTCAAAATGACCCAGAAACGGGTCAAACTGTCAGCTTCTAGGTCAGCCTGATCCAGAATTAGGTCAGCCCCCCCCCCCTCCCCCCGGACCCGAAATCCGGGTGAATCCTTATCCGGGAATTTTAAGAGTGTATGGTTAAAACTGCTACTCCTGATTTGATCCCCGGAGCATTCTATTTTCCCTCGGATTCGCCTCGGGCAAATAGCCCGCTCCGGAGAACACCGAAGGAGTTGTAGTTTTGACCATAGCACGCGCAAAGACAGTCGGTGTAATTTGTTTAACACCATTAACGATACACTAAGATAGACGTCTAGATACCGATAATCTGTGGTTGCCATGGGTATAGTAAAGTGGTTTATATGAGTATAGTATACATTGGTTGCTATGTGAATAGCAAATTGTAAATAGTAAAAATGGGTAAAGCGCTTGCGCTCGCTCGGCTTCTTGGTAAAAAAAGGCATCATGTGGCGTGCTCTAAACCAATCACAAGGCCGTGGGCAGAGTCTAAGTATTGGGCGGTACAATACGAAATACTCACTGTGATAACATTGTCTCTCTTGGGAGTTAGTTCGTATGTCCATAAAAACACCTCAGTGTATTGGAATTAGGAATAAATGTAACATCCGCAGTATCCAGTTTGTATTACCTTGATTAAACTTGTCAACACTTCATCATTTTATATAAGTTATCATAGTTGAAAAAATGACAGTAAAGTCCCCTTACAAAGTGGGCTGGGAGATTTTGGGCTGGGAGTGTTTCGAGGAAAAGACATTTTTACTCTGTTTGAGCGTGAGGTAAGGGACTCATAATAATTTTTTATATTTCTTTGGGACTCCATCTATTGGAAAAATGTAAAAACTAAAAAATTCAGAGCATCCTGTAACCGCTCTTTAAACACTTGAGACTTGGTGTCGATTGATGCGGTACTTCTCCATGCAGAAACGGCAAGGGGCCTACTAATAAATGTACATGTATGTGTGCACCGCTCCTGGATTCCAGAAGTGGATGGCCATGTAATCAATTTAGCATATTGCGTCCTTTCACAGAAAACTAGTTTTGACACAACACCTGATATATAGATTTGTTGAGCACTGGTCACGACGAGGAAACTGCTATATGCTTGTTATGAGATTCTCTGAAGATGAAGGTAGAACGGCGGTGTTACAATAACTGTCTAGCCTGTTTACGTTTGAATCAATGAAAGGTACATCATTGGTAATGTTGGTAAGACTGTTGATCTCCTGGATCAATATAACACTGCTTTAACATCTGGTATAAATACAATCTTTGAATCAAGAGAAGGTACATCATTTGTAATGTTGGTAAGACTGTTGATCTCCTTGGATCAATATAACACTGCTATAACATCTGGTATAAATACACTTTTTGAATCAAGAGAAGGTACATCATTGGTAATGTTAGTAAGACTGTTGATCTCCCGGGATCAACACTTCTATAACCTCTTGTATAAATACACTCTTTGAATCAAGAGAAGGTACATGATTGGTAAAAGTGTTGATCTCCCTGGATCAATACAACACTGCTGTAACATCTGGTGAAAAAATACAGGCTTTGAATCAAGAGAAGGTACATCATTTGTGATGTTGACAAGACTGTTGATCTCCCTGGATCAATACAACACTGCTGTAACATCTAGTAATAGATACACTCTTTGAATCAAGAGAAGGTACATCATTGATAACGTTGACAAGACTGTTTATCTCTCCGGATCAATACAACACTGCTGTAACAACTGGTATAAATACACTCTTTGAATCATGAGAAGGTACATCATTGGTAATGTTGACAATAACACTACTATAACCCTCTGGTATAAATACACTCTTTGAACCAAGATAAGGTACATCATTGTAATGTTGAACGCTGCTGCCTCTGTTATGCACACTCTCTTTGAATCAATATAATGTGCAGTATCAATGCGGTGGTGTGTTGTCTCTGGTTATTCCCTTCGAACCAAGAGAAGGCACGATAAAAAAAAGTATAAATGGAAACTAAAATTAGCAAGGCGACAATTTTTGATACCGTATCCCATTATTGTCAAAGCTCAAACTGAAAATTTTACCGAGGCAGTTATGACCATGGGTGAGATTGGTCCAAACTTAACGAATGTCAATCGCAAATAATTATGACGTCACAAATCTGCTGAAATAATATTTGTTCGCAAAAAATATATATAAACCCAAAATCACAAATGTGTGTACACGACCTCTTTAATCGCACTCGTCGACCTACTTCCGACGTCGACATCACATTCCCATGTTAAACCATCTCGTCGACCGATCCGGCCGGACAAAAGACCCATCAGCCCGCGAGAGGGTACAACAACTGAATGGCCACCCTCCGAGAAAATTCACACAAATTACCGTTTACTCAAAACTGTCACTATCCATAATTTCGCTCGTGTGTTTGCGACTTTGTAGTCATGCCACTGTCATCCCCTCAGACTTTCAAGCTTTGTCAACGGTTGAACTACTTCCCCACCCCGTGACCGTTGACTGCGATGCCTTATAAGACACAAACCTAGTAACACAGCATCTTGAAAGAGTGGAGGGGAAAAGAGGGGGAACTTTAATAATAATAAGCAACGAGCCGTGATGTATGGATTACGGAATCGTGCACTGTTGAGTTTTCAAAATCACAGACAGGTGGTAGGTATGGCTCTTGGTTTGTAGAAATAGTTCAACTCTTGTGTTCACTTGCCAAGCCGGATGACAGGGATGCAATTTTGCGTTGGATACCGTTGGGAGTGGAAGTGACGTTGTGACTGTCTTCATTATTATTCACAAAACTGGGCATACATCACTTGTCTCCCATTCTGAGATGTTAACGTACACGATGCATTATTGGCATGGCGATGAATTCACCTTAAAGGTTATTCGTTTATGTTGTTGGTGTTCTGCACCGTTTCGGTCATTCGTTCATAATGTTGGGTACTGTATGTGATTTGGTTCGTCCATTTCAAATCTTTCACTGGCTCTTTCATCTTTGAAATCAGTCATAATAGTTATATTGGTTGTCATTTCAAGTAAGACTGTACTTTAATATAGTACATTTGTCTCTTCCAATTAATCGTGTATAACCAAATCGAGGCTGATAGTAAAAATGATTAGATTCATATCTTGCTTAATACAAATATGGTGTGATACAGCCGAACTGATCAACGGCAATTAGGAATTTTGTACTGTATGTTTGTATGTCAAGACTAACTCTATATGTTTTTTTCTCAATGAATGCAGTATTATACATCAAACAGTAGTCGCATTCCCCACCCCCATTGTGGCAAGATATCATTTATATGATAACAAATCAGTGAGAGTATCTTCTATAAACTGAGTTTCGTCTAAACAGGTCACTTGGTTGGCTTGGTAATGGACGGAAGTTTAAAAAATGCTTAGTTACAACGCTAATGTTTGTTTATGGCCTATACTTTACAATCGATAACTTCCGTGTGCGGTTGGCACTTTCGGCTGTTTTCTGATGGCCTCCTTAGCCACCGTATAACTTCCGAAGGAGGCAGGCCCATTAGAAAGACATTGCCCCAAAGCATCCCAAGCCCCAAATTCGCAGTCCCGATGAGTTCTTCAACTGCCGCGTTTCTCTGGTGTCTCTGCAATGGAGTCAAGTATCGTCGTCCCTGTGTTCACAGAGTGTTAATTACCGCGCCCCACGGCAGCATTGATTCCGGTGTTACGACCCTGGAGAGTGTGATGTTAAAACAAGTCTGATAGCAGGTCAGTGGACGCACGCAGTGTCATTGGCTTGACTAGAAATGACAACCAAGCTTCAAACACAGATCTATAATGAAGAAAAAGTAAAGAATCAATAATATCACCCATAGCTCTCTTGAAGAAGTGACTAGACATCGTCATATCATTGAGAAAGGACTTTATGAAGCCATTTTTATCTTTAATGTGATTTGTACAAATCGGCACCATGCAGACTATATTTTTGCGAGCAGCATTCTATGCATTTGCGCTTAAATGTAATCCTAATTAGAGGAATGACGAATGGCTGGTGCCAACTTCAATCTACACCACGATGCTTCATATTATTTGGTAACGAAAGATAAAGCGCAATGTATGGAATAATACTTGGTAAAATATGGAAAGGTTGTCTTCAGTTGCAAAGCATATTTTATAATAATCGAACATTTTAAAGTGCAGGTAAATCTGCCTCCCTTTAAACCACTAGTAAAGATAATTGGTTTATGTTTGTCTGTTTGTTTGTTGGGTTGTTTGTTTGTTTGTTTGTTGGGTTGTTGGGTTGTTTGTTTGTTGGTTTGTTTGTTTGTTGGGCGTTTGTTTGTTTGTTTGTTTGTTTTATTGTTTGTTTGCTTGTTTTTTGGTAGATAATGATATAGGCAATGTCCCATTTAGTGAAACTCCAACACTGATGACTTGAGAATGACATACAACCATGACGTTGTTTTTACATGTTCTATGGGTATTATGTTCATTTTTGTTATCAGGTTGACTGGGGTAGTTGACGAACATAAAGAGGACCAGAAGAACCGGTTGATAAATGTTTCTAAAAGTGGATGTTTTCTAGGGGAGACCGCGAGGATATTTTGTCAGATCCTTTCTGTATGATAGATGTTGGGGATGTTGGGCCGTTTGTTATTGTGTTTGTTAATTTTTTTTAAAGAAATGTCTGAAGAAGCACTTGCATGGATGAAGATGATTAAATTTCTGTCATCTTTAGCTTTTGTAGTTTGATTTCATCGATCGATACATGGAACTATTTAGCCGTTGACCTTTTGCCTGAGACAGACCTGAAAAAATGCTCGTCAATCTGTAGTTTCCAATTAGTCATACAATTGTTACAACAGCAGAATATTTATTTATTTATTTATTGTTGCCCAAAAGGTTGTCTGAACCCATGCGCACCTGCAATCAGCATGCGTGTGAGGATTCATTTACAGTTTTCATAGAAATCGTCTCTTTAGAGACACCGCCTGAGGAAATGGAATAAACTTGTTTGTATTGGCTGACACATTTATGGATAAAAACAGCTTTTTCCGGAGATTGGTGTAAATTACCATCTCGATTTACGCGCAAGCTGCGCGGACCATGGTGAGTGTTGTATCTTTACGAGGCGATATGGAGATAAATATATGGAATGGATCCCAAATCAAACAATTTTTGTTGTTCACACTCTTTTCCAAGATGACATGTGTTTATGTCCAAGACAGGATTTTATGTGAGCATGGTTCCTACACGCCCACTCATTCCTTGAACTTAAAATCCCAAAAGGCCAACGGGGTAAACCCGGGACACACATATTATCCAACCTCCTATGTTATGGTAAACATAGTCTCAGTGTGCACATATGGCGCTCGTGTTGAGGGTTGAAAGACGAGCCAAGTCCATCACAGATCATGAAGATGAAACTGGATCCAATTTTCCGATCTGTGTGAATAGTATCAGTTCGCTGCTCCTTTGTGTGCCACTGACAATATCCCATTGACACATCTGCGCCGGGCAGTTTTCAAACAATTATATTTTCTTTTGGACGGGGAAACAACTCTCCGGTTGCATACTGGGAGCGAGGGGAGAACTCTTCTCTCCCCCCGGCCTCTCCACCACAGGCAGTTTCCAGCACAGGTGATGTATACTTCCCGTTTCTGAGAGTGAAGGAGGGAATTTGACACTCTTCCTAAATAGTGGTCCGTCCTGCAGCCACGCGACCGGTTCAGTAACTGAAACGGATGCGCCATGTCTCACACGCGCGCACTTGCCGTTTAAAGGGAGTGGTGCTACAATGGGATGACTCTTAAAATGTTAAAGGTGCATGGTATCACATTCCCCCCCCCCCCCCCCCCCGGAGAGCCCCAGAGCAACACATTGCATGGAATCCAACCTTTTGATCCGATCTACAACTAAAACAACGTGCCGCGCATGCTCCCCAACAACTTGGGCTGAAGTAATATGAAGACGGTCAAAGATAAACAATGCATTGTCTCATTCAAGAAAAGTGCGATGCGGTTGCCTCTTTAAGTTATCTCAGTTTTTTATTATAATTACAAAAGAACCCAAGAGGTCAAAAATTCATCGGCACAAAGTGTACTTGGGTCTACGTAAGGAAGTTAACATTTCGTGCAGGTTTTGACGACCAATTTTAGGAATTAATTACCATGTCACCGTATTTGTAAAAAGAGTGACCCTGTTGTAAAAATAACAGCTGAACTGAACGCGTGCCCCCTTTCTTCATATCAAAAGTTGAAACAAAATTGCTGAGGGTGCAATTCCCATTACAAAAATCGTAGGTGTTTTCTTTCATTGAGCCGTGTATAAATCGTGCCTGAAGGAAATCCGGGCTCTGTGTGGCTCTTTTGTAAACATGGGATGTTACAAGCTACATGCTCTTTAAACGACAGACCAGTATGCCAGCGGCATAACTAAGGTAATTTTTAGGGGGGGGGGGGGGGGGCACCATTTTGTTCTAGGGGGGCACTGCTGGCAAATCAACTATAGATTCCTTTGCACTTTTTAAAAACTGGATCTTAATCTACGCAATGGCGGGTTCAAAACAGCCCCTCAATTAAACCAAATGGAATATGGTCAATTTACAAAGATTTTTTTTTTTTTTTTTTCTCTCTTCTTTTTCGCACATCTCTAGATCCGCCCCTCCCCCAATTTCGATTTGTACATATTGACAAACTATTTAATATACCCTATACACTGAAGAACAAGGTAATGTCTCAAATGAAGCAGATATTTTAGATCAATGCTCTCACAGCTCAAGAGTTTTCAATGGCTTTTCCTCATGTACTTATGATAAATGCAACGGCACCCAGCACGTCGTGTAGCTTCATGTGACACTACCGTACAGTATTTAACGTGACAGACTGTGGCAGAATGGGGCGCGCGCGGGCGATGAGTCATCATACAATTTTCGGACGTGATTTACCGTACTCTGAAGACGTTGGTAAAAATAACAACTGTCCAACAAAATAACAAATATGTGTAAATAGAAAAATAGTTTGAAACATTGAGTTATACGCCACCAGTGCTCCACAAAGTTTATCAAACTTAACATTTTATATTCTGGTAATTGTTATAGTCTCAAAAGTTCAGATTGCAAATGGGGGGGGGGGGGGGCGGGGGGGGGCACTGACATCAATTGGGGGGGGGGGCACGTGCCCCCCGTGCCCCCCCCTTAGTTACGCCACTGAGTATGCACAGCATTCCTGACACAAACAGATACTTGTTTTCGAACGTGGTTTTCGCAAAATCATGACCACCGAACTATAGGCTATGTATTTTTACAGGTTGTTGGAAAGAAAATTGATAAAAACAAGTCGCGAGCACAACAAATCCGGGCTGTGTGTGGCTCTTTTGTAAACATGGGATTTTACAAGTTACATGGTTTATAAACGACACACCAGTATGCACAGCATTCCTGACAAAAGGTTGACCACCGAACAGGGTGTTCGAATTTTGTGTTTATCAGAACAATTCGTGAGCACATTAACATATTATTTATTTACTCTTCAAATAACGTACGTTTCCTTAAAACCTTCCAAAATTAAACCGCGCTAACTTTCCTATAGTTCGGTCTTTGAAAAAAGAAATTTATTTCTACATCATTATTTATTTAATGTATTTTTCAAAACCCCAAATCCACACGTTCCCCATACGAGCCATAGCCATACAAGGAAAGTCCCATTCTTTTGGGGCACAGGTGAAGCATAAAATGCCAGTGAGCCAAACAGCCCTCACAGTCCAAAAGGTATGAGGCCTAAACACCAAGGCATACCTACTGACTAAATTAGTATGATGGCGTAACGGTGCACTGGTCTTATATCCCTGGGCGTGTATACCAATATTGTGGGGCTTGATATTGTATCTTAAGGCCTTCCCTATCCATCTGCTACACCGATTGAGAAGGGATTGTGTTCACCAAGAACAAAAGTATTACACACTATTCGAACCTACTTAGCAATTGTACGAGGGCGAACCGTGTTCATAAACTACGACTACACTTCGAAGGGATATGAGTTCTTGCACTAAGTATCGTTACACAGTACTTTGCCGTTAAAAGTATCTAAAACCAAGGTAACAGTAATAATCACCATAACCCACCAGTTTAAAGCATCCATTAAACTATTCAACTTTAAAGGACCATTCATCCCCAATAACGATTTAAATATTTTTATCCCCCCCCTGTTTATTTGTATTGTTTTAACGCTCAATCAAGCTCCTTGAACGTAAGTCGTTGTACTTTTGAGACGTGGGTGCAGACGTCATGTTTTGTGGACTTCATATAGACGTTTAATTGGTACAATTAAATTAATGTCAGTAAGGGCACTTAAGTGACCGTATAATGAGTGTGGTTTGATCCTACTGTCAATATTTGATAACTGTTTTACTCCTGTATAATTTTTATAGTCTGCCAATGACATTCCATAGCATATACGGGAATACGCAGTAACTGAGAATCGAGGATCTGTGCACGCCTGGCCAATGCTGTGCGTGCTCGACGATCAACACGGGAGGGGGCACACGCCACGCCCATTAAATCAACTCATGAACATGCTGAACCTTTAAATTTGGGAGCGTCACCCTGTTTCTCCGTAAATTGGCAGTGGAAATAATGACTATAAATTGAATGATATGAAATTGTTCGACTAAAAAAAGAAGTACTTGAATGTAATCCAACCTGTGTGGAAAGTCTGCAAAGAGTTGAGATGTTTTGGTCGTCCAACTTTCACTTTTCACTGACAAATAACATGTGATGACTTGTGACTTATTAATGTAAACCTATATTATTTTTTAGAGACTTACTAGACGAAGCAATGCACAAAGCCTTTAAACGTACACTAGCGCTGTATAAACACCAATACAAAGCATTCGGCAGCTCGGTTGTAATGTAAGCGTAGCTTTATTGTACAAGCGACGGGTCCGATCATATCAAATATACACGTGTCATTTCTATATCAACGTCGGGTGTTGTGCACTTTGGCAGAATGAAGTATTGGTCCAGGCGTTGATCAATTGTCTATAATTACAGGGTTGTTTGCATAGATATAGGCATACATTTGACAGTTTCCGATTTATCATTTTCGGGTCAATGATCCCAGCATATTGAAATTAATTTTTGCTTTCCTCCACCCCCCCCCCCCCCCCCCCCCCCCCACAGAATCCGACCTAGATTCTGTTTCAGCGTAATTTCAATCAAGTTTCATTTCCGAATGGACATTTTGTTGTTAAGTCCCCGTGCCAACAGATCTCCCGCCTTGTATTTCAACGTGTTAGATGTAAGGAAAGTCCAATACAATTTTCACGGGCATCTGTAGATGGACTCAGGACTTATTGCCTCAGCTGCCTGCCGTGTCTTGTATCAAATCGGCTAAAATCTGGATAAATCCCATTACAATAAGTTTTACTTTCAGTCCTACGGAGACTTCTCTTCTGCAGAAAACGATTTGACAGGATGAATTACCGGGAATGG
>JAZGTN010000304.1:0-13451 GCA_037783415.1 Leptasterias polaris | reverse complement strand
CGGGTCAACCGGAAGTGGGACCATATGTCAAGAAGTACCCAGCCGATTTCCAAACTTTTTACAGTTATAGACTCCTTGGGCATTGGAGATTAGCCTTGGTTTACCGTGACCCCATGTTGACCTTTACCTATGGGTCAACCGGAAGTGAGACCATATCTCAAGAACTACACAACCGATTTTCAAATTGTTTCAGTTATAGACTCCTTGGGCATTGGAGTTTAGCCTTAGGGTAACCGTGACCCCATGTTGACCTTTACTTCCGGGTCAACCGGAAGTGGGACCATATCTCAAGAATTACACAACCGATTTTCAAACTTTTTTCAGTTATAGACTCCTTGGCCATTGTATATCAACCTTGGATAACGGTGACCTCGTGTTGACCTTTACTTCCGGGTCAACCGGAAGTAAGACCATATCTCAAGAACTACAAACCCGATTTTCAATTTATTTTCAGTTTTAAACTCTTTGAAAATTACAGGAACAGCTCTGTGTTTGTTGACAAACACTTAAGCTCTAGTTATTATTATTATTATTATTCTTTGTTTCCACTCAAATCCCATAGCATTTGCACACGTTTTTTTCTTTAAGCCTAATATCCTAGAGCGCAAATACGAAAGAGTTAAATCATATATCAAATTGAAGCTTAGAACATAAACTTAACTCTAAATGTAAAAAATGTTAAAATTCTTAATTAATTAGCCACTTTACAGCGAGGTGAATATTTAATTAGCCAGACTTTAGAGCACTGTATCTCAAAAAGTAGACGACCGATCGTCAAACTTTTTTCAGTTTTAGACTTCTTGGGTACTGTAGATGTGCTTTTCGGCCTAAAATGTGGAACGACGTCACAATGACGTCATTTATTGCGCATTTTCGCCCGTGTACAAAACAAATGGAGATAGTGAAAACAAATCCGACTTCTAGAAACACAGTTTTTTCAATTAAGCTCAACTTTAACGTCCTGGATTCACAAATGTTTCTTAAAACAAGAAAGGTTTTATAGACGATCAGTTTAAAAGCATCAAAACTTATTAAAACATTGTCAGTAGAAAAAAAACCCAAAATTATCAGGCAAATTGAACGCCATGGGTACTCTGACTTAAATTTGATATGTGTTTATTAACGACAAAGTAATTTTTATCCATTTTTTTTAAAGTCAAAAAACCCGCACCGTTAAACTCGTATAGCGCCCTCAATCTTTCTAGGGTTTCCTAGATTCGTTCAAGCCCTAAACCCATTTATGACCCGTGTTGTAGACGTTTATGTAGAATATACATAGAGTCATCATTCCTGTCGCCGACTGACACAAGTCTACGTTCATTCACAAGAATCGAAAAGAATTTGTCTTGCTATCAGCGCAGCGTCGTCGTCGTGTAGTCAGATAGTTATTCAGATTTCACCGTGGACGTAAAGAATATGAGTGCCGTGTTCTTGTCCATGGTTTGGGGTGGCAAACTTGTATGCGCTTAGGTCCCGTTCGCCGGGAAAACGATATGTTTAACATTTTTGTGCAAAGGCATTACTTCAGGAAACCGCGATGTATCAGTTACAAAACTTGATGGCCCTTGCAATAAGGCAATAAAAAGCTGATTGAGGAAAGGAGTGGTAAAGAGAAAATCGTTTTTCATGACTAAACGGTCAGTGTTGGATTTGGGGTTGTGGAAGAGACAAAATTACAATACAATCGTATCCCATATGAATTTACTGTTTTAGCCTAAACAAATATAACATACTCGATTGGCATTTCAGGGTAGAAAAATTGTAACGATTTCGAATTAAATACAACATCATTTTGTTTACATGCATTTACAGTTATTTTTTAGTAAACTCGTAATCATTTCTGAAACGTTCAGTTACATGTGTAACCGTTCACATTTATTATGGTCAAAATTTCGCGACACTTTTGAGGATGATTTTTCAACATTTATCCGAACCGTAATAATGTAGATGTTCAACCGGTTGATCGGATGGTTAACCGTGTGGCCGTCACAGGCAGGCTTACAAAGCCTCAGCATTTAAATGTAAACGTAAACATTTAAACGTTTAACAGGATTATCATTTGGTTAACCGGGTAACCGTGCAATCGATTTGTTGTGGAACGCCCTCTAGCGTTCAATGTTTCTTTCAACTAATGCCGCACGCAAAGTAATGAAATAACAAAGCATTAAGCCTGTAAATTGGAAACGATATAGGTGTGTTTGGCAATTATTATGGTCAGCATTTCGCAGCACTTTTCAAGTGAATTTTTCAACGTTTATCCGAACCGTACAAATGTGAACGTTTAATCGTAAGATCTGTCACTTAATCGTGTAACCGTCACAGGCTTACGTATAAGCCTGCGCATTCACGAATTGTTGTGGAACGCCCCCTAGCGTGCAATGTTTCTCACAAATATTACTACACGCACAGATGTAATGAAATAACAAAGACTATGAGTCTGTAAATTGGGAATGATAAGTGTGTGTTTTATGGGATATTGTGCTGTGAAAATCGTGATCACAGTTATTATGGTCAGCATTTCGCAGCACTTTTCAAGTGAATTTTTCAACGTTTATCCGAACCGTACAAATGTGAACGTTTAACCGTAAGATCTGTCACTTAACCGTGTAACCGTCACAGGCTTACGTATAAGCCTGCGCATTCACGAATTGTTGTGGAACGCCCCCTAGCGTGCAATGTTTCTCACAAATATTACTACACGCACAGATGTAATGAAATAACAAAGACTATGAGTCTGTAAATTGGGAATGATAAGTGTGTGTTTTATGGGATATTGTGCTGTTAAAATCATGATCACAGTTATTATGGTCAGCATTACGCGGCACTTCTTAAGTGATTTTTTCAACGTTTATTCGAACCGTACAAATAAATGTAAACGTTTAACCGTAAGATCTGTCACTTAACCGTGTAACCATCACAGGCTTCCTGAGCATTCACGGTTATTTTTGGTCAACATACCGTTTCTGAAACAGTTGGTGACCCGTGTAACAGCAGTTTCATGAACAAAATTTCAAGTAAAAAAACCTGTTTACACAACTTTGCATGTGACCTAATATCCTAAAGCGTACAAATATGAAAGAGTTAGATCCTATATCAAATTGAAGCTTAGTACATGAGCTTAACTCTTAATGTAATTTTTTTTATTATTCTTAATTAATTTGCCCATTTACAGTGAGGTGAATATTTAATTAGCCAATCTTGAGATCACTGTATCTCGAAAAGCCTTGGGTAACCGTGAACCCATGTTGACCTTTACTTCCGGGTCAACCGGAAGTCGAACCATATCTCAAGAACTACTTAACCGTTTTTCAAACTGTTTTTAGTTATAGACTCCTTGGGCATTGTAGATCAACCTTGGATAACCGTGACCGCATGTTGACCTTTACTTCCAGGTCAACCGGAAGTAAGACCATATCTCAAGAACTACACAACCGATTTTCAAACTTTTTTCAGTTATAGACTCCTTGGGCATTGCAGATAAGCCTTGATAACCGTGACCGCATGTTGACCTTTACTTCCAAGTCAACCGGAAGTAAGACCATATCTCAAGAACTACACAACCGATTTTCAAACTGTTTTCAGTTATAGACTCGTGGGGCATTGAAGACTAGCCTTGGGTAACCGTGACCCCATGTTGACCTTTACCTATGGGTCAACCGGAAGTGGGACCATATCTCAAGAGTTACACAGCCGATTTTCAAACTTTTTTCAGTTATAGACTCCTTAGGCATTGCAGATTAGCCTTGGGTAACCATGACCCCATGTTGACCTTTACTTCCAGGTCAACCGGAAGTGAGACCACATCTCAAGAACTACACAACCGATTTTCAATTTCTTTTCAGTTATAAACCATTTGAGCAGTAAATGTTAGACAAGGGTTAAATTTTGTTTATGAATCAGAAAACCGGAACAGCTTCGTGTTTGTACACAAACACCTCATGTCTAGTTCTCACTGCTTTGACAAAAAAAGAGCTTGAGAAAAGAAGAATATTGACTACCACAGTTTGAAATGATTTGACTTTGTAGTAACCTACCATCCCAATACCAAGCAGCCTGGGGAACTCCTCCAAGATTTCTGAAACAGTTCTCTCCCTATCCTTCACCCATTCTGCCCTGTGCTTTGATGTCAATGACATGTACTCTTTGACTTTGGTAGTAGGTGCACAGTTGTCCTTTAGCCACTGAACCTTTGCAAGTACATCTTCGGCTGTCTTCTGCTTCTCATCGGGTTCATCAGGAGTTGCTGCACTTGCATTAACTATTAAAAAGTACAAACACATCAATACTATTATAACCTCCAGAAATAATATCCATTCAGTCCCTTTGTTATAGCGATTCGTTAAGTTTTGTCCTTGCTTCCATGTCCTGAACCAAGTTGGTTGGGTACTCCTGAAGGCAACTCGTGAAGTTGAAAACTATGAGCACACTCTATTTATATGACATGACAATGATACTTGTGCATCAGAAATACCACTTTCCTTTTTTTGTTCAGCCCCTAAAACACAAACTTGAGGAATCTAAATTTCTTCCTTGAGTGCTGTTGTTACACATTCCAAGCAAGCAATGCAAACAAGACCTTTGATAAAGAAATCCTTTAGTATCTGTGGTCGACTAACCATGCACACTGTAAAAAAAAAAGGGTAAAAATTACCCAACTTTTTACCCAACATTGGTTCAAATATCAGCCCCACCAGTTTTTGGGCAATTATTGCCCAACAGCCGTTGGGTAAACCATTTACTAAATTATTGGGCAAACCCAACTACACATAGTTGGTTAATTCTAATTACACAGCTGTTGGATATGCTTTGTATACCATTTATTGGTTAAAAGTATTTGTTCATATACTGGGCACTTTTCAACCAACTGTTAGTGAATATTTTATTGGTAATTGGTAATTTTTTCACCAATTGTTGGTAAATGTTGTATCCAATTATTGGGATTGTTTAAATTTCTGTCCACATATTGGTAACTTTTCCCACCATGTATTGGTAAATGCTGTATCCAATTATTGGGATTGTTTAAATTTCTGTCCACATATTGGTCACTTTTCCCACCATGTATTGGTAAATGCTGTATCCAATTATTGGGATTGTTTAAATTTCTGTCCACATATTGGTCACTTTTCCCACCATGTATTGGTAAATGCTGTATCCAATTATTGGGATTGTTTAAATTTCTGTCCACATATTGGTCACTTTTCCCACCATGTATTGGTAAATGCTGTATCCAATTATTGGGTTCGTTTAAATTTCTGTACATATATTGGTCACTTTTCCCACCAAATGTTGGTAAATATTTTAACCATTGTTGTTGGAATATTTTAAATGAATTACACACATGCTGGGAAAGAAAATAAACAGTTAATGCAATTCCTTTTTTTAATTTTTATTTATTGAACTTTCTTAACTGCACTGAAAGTACGCTATAACAATTTAAGCAACCTCAAAGGTAGAACCTTCTTTTGATAAACAGACTTAGTAGTCAGTAAAATATATGTGAGGCTTTGCAAGGATCAACAATTATTTGCGAAACAAATTTGTGAAAAAATGATTTGTAAATAGCTCTATACAAAAACACATTTTTTTATAAAAACAATTAGAACATGACGTAACTTGCTCTTTCAGCAATGTCTTTCACACACATAAGCTTATATTTACCGAAGTTACAGCTTTTGAAACACATACTTGCATGTTTTTACTTTCTTTTTGTTTGTTTCTCAAAAATGGCACAAAAACTTGTATTAAGTAACATGCCAATAAAAATATAAACAAATCTCAAACAACTGGTGCTTGCTTGCCTTGCCTTTCTTTTTGTTTCTGAACAGTAACAATTTGGCTTAATAAATAAACTTGACTAATAGGTAACCTAAAAATTGCAAAAGACTTTCGTTTACAAACAAATTTTAGTTTATCACAATTAAACCTTTGGGAAACTTGCTTGTAATGCCCTTTTTTTTAAGACAACTGTAGCACTAAAAAAAACGTATGTCAAAAATAACTCGCCAATAGACTTCTTTCGTGAACCTTTGAGAAAACGCAAAAAAACTTAATGTTAAGTGTCGAGTTGTGTCAATTTGTGTTACTTTGCCGACAACACTCGGAATAATCTACATAAATTAATCAAAGTACAGAGCTTATCTTTAAACAAGTCTGCTAACAAGCACTACAGTGTGTAAATTAAAGGTAAGTTTTCTGAGGTTATCAAAGGACATTATCAAAATTTTAATGTAAACCTTTTGAATACAACGAGTAGTAAACATAAATTCAGGGTTTGTTCTTCATAAAAAACGATAATCATATTATCAACTCAGTGTACAACATAGTCAGACTTTGTTAAGTTGAAAACAATGTTTAACACTTACTTCTTAATTAAAATCTTGAGGTAGTGGTGTTGTTGATGTCCGTTATTATTTTAAATATAAAATATAAACAGTTTGAATTATCACCCCTTAACATAGGCGGATTCAGGAGTTTTCAGAAGGGGGTCAATCTAGGGGCATGTATTTTATTAAAGCCGAGTTAATTTCAAAGTGTAGGTCAAGGGCAAACCCCTTGATCCCCCCAAGCTCTGCCTTTGTTTTAAACAGTACATGATTGAGATGGGAAGATTTCATGGAAGATTTCGGAAAGTCAAAAAGGCTCTCAGGCCTGTACTAGAGTTGGACTGTCTTTGTTTTACAAAAATATATGATTGAGATATTTTATACATAACACTAAAAGAGTTTGTTTCCAGTAAGAGAAACAAAAAATAAATAAATAAATCTTTCAACTGCATTTACCTAGTTTTAACTGTCATGATTTTTGTAGTAGGCCTATTGTTTGTTTCTTTTAAGTTTGAAAGCAAATAGAGGGTAAGGGTGTCCACCATAAAGGTTTGAGAGATTAAGTAACCTGGCAAAGAACAACCATGTTTTTCCCCCATAGTCTTACTATCTAATTTCTTGACAGTCATATGATTCTAAACAAGGCAAATGTCATGACCATTAATAAGTCTGCACTGTAACAAGGAATGAATGAAAAGGTAAACAACAAAATGTCAAACAGCCAATGGTCAATCTGGGAAGCTTTCATGGAAAATTTCGGAAAGCCAAAAAGGCCCTCAGGGCTCTTAGAGTTGGACTGTCTTTGTTTGTTGGAATTCCAGGCTGTTTGAAAATATACCTCTCAAAGAATTTCCACACACTTGTGCAAAGTTGCTGGTATTTACAGTCGAGTATGAAGTGAGCCTTATAGCAGACATCTATGGCCTTCAGTAGGGATGGTTGCGGAATTGCATTCTTCTCAATAATCACAAATACACTGGAAGGTTTTAGCACTGATTCACTGTACAGGACGAGCAGGAATGGCTGAGGATGTTTTGTCCCGTCAATTTTTTCTAAGTACGTTGGCATGTGCACAATATCCTGCGAAAAGTCAAAGTAATAAGAAAATATAAATTTTTAGCAAATATAGACAAATTTACTGGAGCAGGACTTGAATCTGCCACCTATGGGTTGATATGCTGGTGCGGACAGCTAAATTAAACCCTCGAATAAACTGTTCCCCCCCCCCCCCCCCCCCCACTGAAAAGAATTGTGGAGGGGGTCAAGCTACTATGGGACAGATTTCCCTACGACACTGGCACTCTACAAACTGACCTATGCTTACGGTCTCCCTATTTATTGTCAACAACCTTTCTTTTTGGATGGCAGTAATAATTCATAAAACCAGACACTGCCCTATGGCCAGGGATCACATCCAAGTTACCTGGGAATAAACCTGGGAGAGGCAGTGCCTGGATACACCATAAGGGGATGCCTCTTCACTTCCTTTCCCTAGGTGGTAAAACTGAGGTGTGATCCCAGGCTAAAGGGCAGTTTTGTTTTTCAACATTTTGTATTTTGTATTTTTTTTACTGTATTTTTTGGGGGGAGCCCTAAAGCCACATAGTCCCTTCCCCTAGATCCGCCAAAGGAATGCGAAATACTTGTTTTAATATCATTTTGCAAGACAATACTCACCAGTTGTACATCAATAAAGGCTTTCATTGTTTCCTTTGGCCCAAATCTGCCACCAGTTTTCTTTTTGTCGCAGCCATCAAATATCATTGGAATGACAAACAATGACAGGTTGATCTTCTCATCTGTTAAAAAGAGAATATGGAAATTTGAGCAAGTTATATCAACACAAATGGTCCAAAACAGTAATCATCAACCGCCTTAACTTTGCCATATTAGGATCAACTTCTATAGACCTTTATCATTGTGAGGCCATCTTGTATTTCTCCCATTGATGTCATGTAACCAAACCGAGGCTGAAAGGACAAATAGTTTGGTTCCTTTTTATGTGTAAATAAATATGGGCAATCATTACTTTTATTGGATACTATGGCGCATGGCCAAAATGAATTCAGCATGATAAAGGCCTACATTCTGTGTGTCTTACCCAAGTTATCACTGTAATGAAGGAAATCATATTTACAAGGGAATTACGTCAATGCAGCATTTAATTGTAAATCCTCAGCCACTTCAAATTAATCTGGAGGATGGTTGTCTTGAGAACACTCCAAATTGTATTCTGAAATTTACCATCTCTTCCAATAATCGGACAACCCGACATTCTCAAAATGTGAAAAATACCTTCTGTCAGTTTCTTTGCATCAGTACTGCCATCAAGACCTAACACATCCTTCCAAAGAGGAAACATCTGGGTGGCATAATCTATCAGTGAGTCCGACAAGCCGCCCCATTTGTCAGTCAGTCTGTCAGCAACTTTTGGGTACATCAGCTGGAAGTCTTGCTCAATCTTAAGTAAAAGTGATTAAATTAAACATTCTTGTTGGTTGTGGAGCACTACATTGACTTCCCCTAAGCTTAATTACATGCTGACCAATATTTCAAAACTCTTCAGAAACAAAGAAAATCAAAGTCAGCATTAGCTAGGACTGACTGGTTTTAAGGGTATGTAAAGCATTATGAGTACACAAAAGAGTTATGAAAATGATGTATAAAACTTAACTAGTGCGATGCAAAGACAATTAGAACTAGACTTGAGGTGTTTGTGTACAAACACGAAGCTGTTCCGGTTTTCTGATTCATAAACAAAATTTAACCCTTGTCTAACATTTACTGCTCAAATGGTTTATAACTGAAAAGAAATTGAATATCGGTTGTGTAGTTCTTGAGATGTGGTCTCACTTCCGGTTGACCTGGAAGTAAAGGTCAACATGGGGTCATGGTTACCCAAGGCTAATCTGCAATGCCTAAGGAGTCTATAACTGAAAAAAGTTTGAAAATCGGCTGTGTAACTCTTGAGATATGGTCCCACTTCCGGTTGACCCATAGGTAAAGGTCAACATGGGGTCACGGTTAGCCAAGGCTAATCTCCAATGCCCAAGGAATCTATAACTAAAAACAGTTTGAAAAACGGTTGTGTAGTTCTTGAGATATGGTCTCTTTTCCGGTTGACCCGGAAGTAAAGGTTTACATGAGGTCACGGTTATCCAAGGTTGATCTACAATGCCCAAGGAGTCTATAACTACAAACAGTTTGAAAAACGATTGTGTAGTTCTTGAGATATGGTCCCACTTCCGGTTGACCCGGAAGTAAAGGTCAACATGGGTTCACGGTTACCCAAGGCTTTTCGAGATACAGTGATCTCAAGATTGGCTAATTAAATATTCACCTCACTGTAAATGGGCAAATTAATTCAGAATAATAAAAAAAATTACATTGAGAGTTAAGCTCATGTACTAAGCTTCAATTTGATATAGGATCTAACTCTTTCATATTTGTACGCTTTAGGATATTAGGTCACATGCAAGGTTGTGTAAACAGGTTTTTTTTAGTTATCGAGTCATAAATACTACTTTAACCTCTAGTGTCAATGCACAGTTGTAACAGTAAATTTAGCTCTTTGAAGAGATCGTACTCTTCTTTACAATAATTGTCAAACAAACACCCCCACCTGCTGATTCCATATTCAAGTGGAAGTGGAAGTGTCTTGGATAGAATATGAAATACAAATTTTGTTTTACAATTTGTACAGCAGGCAGAAGGTGAACATTCACATAATGAAACAATCATCAATTCAGGACATTTACTGCTGAATAAAAGTAGGTAATTTCTTGTTACAGTGCAGACTTATTAATGGTCATGACATTTGCCTTGTTTAGAATCATATGACTGTCAAGAAATTAGATAGTAAGACTATGGGGGAAAAACATGGTTGTTCTTTGCCAGGTTACTTAATCTCTCAAACCTTTATGGTGGACACCCTTACCCTCTATTTGCTTTCAAACTTAAAAGAAACAAACAATAGGCCTACTACAAAAATCATGACAGTTAAAACTAGGTAAATGCAGTTGAAAGATTTATTTATTTATTTTTTGTTTCTCTTACTGGAAACAAACTCTTTTAGTGTTATGTATAAAATATCTCAATCATATATTTTTGTAAAACAAAGACAGTCCAACTCTAGTACAGGCCTGAGAGCCTTTTTGACTTTCCGAAATCTTCCATGAAATCTTCCCATCTCAATCATGTACTGTTTAAAACAAAGGCAGAGCTTGGGGGGATCAAGGGGTTTGCCCTTGACCTACACTTTGAAATTAACTCGGCTTTAATAAAATACATGCCCCTAGATTGACCCCCTTCTGAAAACTCCTGAATCCGCCTATGTTAAGGGGTGATAATTCAAACTGTTTATATTTTATATTTAAAATAATAACGGACATCAACAACACCACTACCTCAAGATTTTAATTAAGAAGTAAGTGTTAAACATTGTTTTCAACTTAACAAAGTCTGACTATGTTGTACACTGAGTTGATAATATGATTATCGTTTTTTATGAAGAACAAACCCTGAATTTATGTTTACTACTCGTTGTATTCAAAAGGTTTACATTAAAATTTTGATAATGTCCTTTGATAACCTCAGAAAACTTACCTTTAATTTACACACTGTAGTGCTTGTTAGCAGACTTGTTTAAAGATAAGCTCTGTACTTTGATTAATTTATGTAGATTATTCCGAGTGTTGTCGGCAAAGTAACACAAATTGACACAACTCGACACTTAACATTAAGTTTTTTTGCGTTTTCTCAAAGGTTCACGAAAGAAGTCTATTGGCGAGTTATTTTTGACATACGTTTTTTTTAGTGCTACAGTTGTCTTAAAAAAAAGGGCATTACAAGCAAGTTTCCCAAAGGTTTAATTGTGATAAACTAAAATTTGTTTGTAAACGAAAGTCTTTTGCAATTTTTAGGTTACCTATTAGTCAAGTTTATTTATTAAGCCAAATTGTTACTGTTCAGAAACAAAAAGAAAGGCAAGGCAAGCAAGCACCAGTTGTTTGAGATTTGTTTATATTTTTATTGGCATGTTACTTAATACAAGTTTTTGTGCCATTTTTGAGAAACAAACAAAAAGAAAGTAAAAACATGCAAGTATGTGTTTCAAAAGCTGTAACTTCGGTAAATATAAGCTTATGTGTGTGAAAGACATTGCTGAAAGAGCAAGTTACGTCATGTTCTAATTGTTTTTATAAAAAAATGTGTTTTTGTATAGAGCTATTTACAAATCATTTTTTCACAAATTTGTTTCGCAAATAATTGTTGATCCTTGCAAAGCCTCACATATATTTTACTGACTACTAAGTCTGTTTATCAAAAGAAGGTTCTACCTTTGAGGTTGCTTAAATTGTTATAGCGTACTTTCAGTGCAGTTAAGAAAGTTCAATAAATAAAAATTAAAAAAAGGAATTGCATTAACTGTTTATTTTCTTTCCCAGCATGTGTGTAATTCATTTAAAATATTCCAACAACAATGGTTAAAATATTTACCAACATTTGGTGGGAAAAGTGACCAATATATGTACAGAAATTTAAACGAACCCAATAATTCGATACAGCATTTACCAATACATGGTGGGAAAAGTGACCAATATGTGGACAGAAATTTAAACAATCCCAATAATTGGATACAGCATTTACCAATACATGGTGGGAAAAGTGACCAATATGTGGACAGAAATTTAAACAATCCCAATAATTGGATACAGCATTTACCAATACATGGTGGGAAAAGTGACCAATATGTGGACAGAAATTTAAACAATCCCAATAATTGGATACAGCATTTACCAATACATGGTGGGAAAAGTTACCAATATGTGGACAGAAATTTAAACAATCCCAATAATTGGATACAACATTTACCAACAATTGGTGAAAAAATTACCAATTACCAATAAAATATTCACTAACAGTTGGTTGAAAAGTGCCCAGTATATGAACAAATACTTTTAACCAATAAATGGTATACAAAGCATATCCAACAGCTGTGTAATTAGAATTAACCAACTATGGTAGTTGGGTTTGCCCAATAATTTAGTAAATGGTTTACCCAACGGCTGTTGGGCAATAATTGCCCAAAAACTGGTGGGGCTGATATTTGAACCAATGTTGGGTAAAAAGTTGGGTAATTTTTACCCTTTTTTTTTTACAGTGTGCATGGTTAGTCGCATTACGGTTAGTCGCATTACAGTTTGTCCGGTCAATACAGCCAAGCTTATGTGGTGCCCAAACTGAGTTCTTGTTTGACAAAATTGGGTTCATTCCTACCAACAACTTAAAAAAATTGATTTCACTTGTTTTTACTAAAATAATGACCTTTTCCCAATCCTAGAAACATGGCCGAAATGTGTATTTTTAAAGTGTAGCAAATTTACATTACCCGGAAATATGATTTTGCATTTTACTGATCATCTTTATATTCTTGGAAAACCAGATTTTTGCATTTAACATAAAATGTTAACTATCTAGCTGAGTATGTAATTGAACAGAAATGAAATTGCAAATTTAAAGTGACTTACATGTACATGTAAACATAATGTACCCTGAAACTTAAAAGTTCATGTTATTGTTTAGAAGAGGTCTGTAAATTTGAAATGACCAAAGTTGTTGGTTATCACAGGTTCTTCAATGCTGACCTCTTAGCATCCTCCTCTTACAAATAGATTTAGTCAGTCGCATTACATTGCATGGTCAGTCGCATTACCGGTTAGTCGCATTACATTTTTTGATAACCTGTTATTAAAGTATGCCAAAAATATTGTTGATTTCTTTACTCATTTCAGACTTCGTAATAAGGGTAGAAGGATATTTTTTAATGCCATGAAGATAGTCAGATGGATTTTTCTTACAATTGAAATAACTTCATCTCTCGGTCATTCGCATTACACCCTTTCAACAAGTACACTCACATAGTGCTTAAATGGAAAACATGAATTGAAATTCATTCTGGGTTTTAAAAAGTTGGACCTGGTGCTAATCACAAAAATTTTAAGTTTTGCTGGAAGATTAGAATGGTCTTTATGGGGGAAAATATTTAACTTTGAAGAAATCACTTTAATATGCTCACTTTAAAGGGTCCATTCACAGCTTGTGAAAACATCTCTGTATTTATGCAAT